>BMAO01023262.1:0-18317 GCA_019973975.1 Trichonephila clavata | reverse complement strand
TTAGACCATGCGGTGATTATAGACGTTTAAATGCTCAAACCATTCCTGACCGTTATCCAATTCCACGTATTGAAGATTTTCATCACATTTTAAAGGGAAAAAGAATATTTCCTAAAATTGACCTATTCAAGGCATATTTTCAAATCCCATTGCTGAGGAAGACAAGGAAAAGACAGCCATAATAACACCATTTGGCTTATTTTAATGTTATGAGCTTCGGGTTAAGAAATGCCCCATCTACTTTTCAGCGCTTTATCAATGAAGTATTATTTGGATTAGAATTTGTTTTTCCATACTTGGATGACACTCTAATAGCCTCTGACAGTGAAGAACAACATAAAACTCATTTGAAACTTGTGTTTGATCGTCTACAAAAATATGGCCATCGAGTGAATATCTCAAAATCAACTTTGGAGTAACTCAACTAGAATTTCTAGGATATTTGATAACACCCGAAGGATCTAAGCCTCTTCCAGAGAAAGTAGGTGTACCCTAAACAATTCGTAAGTTGAGAACCTTCATTGGACTCATTAACTTTTATAGAAGATATTTAAAAGATGCTGCTAAAAATCAAGCTATTCTCACGAGTATTTAAAGGGTTCAAAAAAGAATGACAAGACAAAAATCCTTTGGACAGAGGAAGCAAAAGAAAATTTTGAAAAATGTAAGCAAGATCTAGCACATGCTACTTTATTAAGCTTTCCCTGACCCTGATTTACAATTGGCTTTATTTACTGATGCTTCCAATTTTGCAATCGGTTCAGTATTACAGCAGTTTGAAGCTGGAAGTTGGAAACCGATTAATTTTTTCTAAAAAATTAAACGATGCACAGAAAAATTACAGTACTATGATAGAGAATTATTAGGAATCTATCTATCCGTCAAAAATTTAAATATCTTCTTGAAGGGCGAAATTTTGTTATTTATACTGATCACAAGCCAATTACATATGCCTTTCAAAAAAAAAATGAAAAAGCATCACCTAAAATTACGTCATTTACAATACTATCACAATTTTCAACAAATATTTGTCACGTTAGTGGAGAAGAAAATATAGTATCAGATTCATTGTCCAGGATTGAATCTATCTCTGAAATAGATTATTATAAAATTGCTGATTCACAGGTTGATAACGAAGAAACTTAATAAACTGCGCTTGAAACCATCCTTAAATTTCAGACAATATCCTCTCGACTCTGTAAATTACTTTGGTGTGATATTTCAACTGCAAATATTCGTATTCGTCCATTTATACCTCAGCCTTTTCGAATGCACATGTTCAAAAAAATTCACAACTTGGCTCACCCTGGAGTAAAATCTACTGTTAAACAAATAGCTTCCAGATTTATTTGGTTAAATATTCGAAAAGATGTCAATTAATGGACAAAATCTTGTATCCATTGTCAAAAGAACAAAATTAATAGACATACACATTCACAACTTGCCACCTTCCAAGAAGTAGATGATCGATTCAGTATCATAATTTTGACATCATAGGTCCATTTCCTGTATCAGAAGGAAAAATAAACTGCCTTACTTGTATTGACCGCTTCACATGTTGGATAGAGGTTATTCCTTTATCAAATATCACGGCAGAAACGGTTTCTCGAGAACTTTATAATCACTGGATTTGTCGCTTTGGAATGCCATACCGTGTGATAACAGATCAAGGTACTCAATTTAGATCTGAGATCTTTAAAAACATAGGTGTTGTTTGTGGATTTAAAGTAAACACAACAACAGCCTATCATCCACAATGTAATGGAAAAGTTGAAGGAATCCATCGCACTTTAAAAGCAGCCATCAGAGCACATAACTCAGTTAAATGGACACAGACTTTACCAACGGTATTGTAAGGATTACGATCGGCTCTACGTGGAGACACAAATTACACCATTACACAAATGGTTTACGGACAAACTATCCGATTACCAGGAGAATTTTCTGAGAAACCGAAAAACATCTTGGATACAGATACGGCGGAAGAATTGCAGAAACAAATGGATCAGTTACAACCACTGAAAACTCGCCGACAACCTTCTCAAAAACACTTTGTCCATACAGACTTGCATACCAGTACACACGTGTTCATACGTGTCGACAGAGTAAAAAACCACTTGAACCTCCTTACTATGGACCGTTCCCAGTGGCAAAAAGATACGTCAAATATTTTACTGCGACAATTAAAGGCAATGACATCAATATATCTGTAGACAGATTAAAACCTGCATATTTGTTGTTAACTGATGGTGATAATTCTGATCATCTCAAACAATCAGAACATGCACCAACCTTGCCCGACAAAAAACTGATTTTGCAAACAAAAATTGAAAAACAGCCACAAGATTTGCTGGGAAAAGATGTTCAAAAAACAACTACACGCTCTGGTAGACACATAACGTTTCCAGCCCGTTACAGAAATTAGTTGCATATTATTTTGTTTGATTTTCATTTGTTGTATTTTTACCTTATTTGTATGTATTGCTTGTCAATTTAAAATTTACCACTGTTATTGCATATTGTATCGTAACTATATTACTGGGAAGGGTAATGTTGCATCTCTATTTATATATTATCTTTGTTTTTGTTTTTGTAACTTTAGTTCTCCTGATCTGGCAACAAGAGAGTTGTCAATATTGCGGCTGATGTAAGAACACGAATAAAAAGCTTACGATCGAGCATAGTATTCTTCTGTTATTTTTAATCATTTTAAAGAGATGAATCAATTCTAAAAAATATTTTTATTTATTCCATATATTATTCGCGACTAATTCATCTACAGATCTATAAAAGTTGTGAAACGTTTGAAAAGTTTTTGAAATATGACAGTTTTTATGCAAGAACTCAATTTTTTACAAAAAACTAAAGTTGTTTTCTCACAAAAAATGAAATAAAATATATAAATATATACACAAAAATTAGATTATAGTCTAGACTGGAGATAAAACTAAATAAAACATTTTTCTGGAAATTTCAATTCAATATCTTCAAAAGAAACCCTGTAGTGAACTTTACCGTGAAGCAAAATATTTTTAAAATATAGTTTCTCAGAAAATATATTTAAAGATTTTAATATGGTATAAAAAATTTTCTACTAATTGTACATTTTTTTTAAACTCACCATATTTACGGGTCAAGATCTCTTTAGCTTCATGTTTAACTAATTCGGACTTTTCATAAAACTTTTGCTGTTTTCTGATGAGTTTTATAGAATATAACAATTGTCATTTTTAGTGAAATTTTGATGAAAAATTGCATTTACAGAAAATTTTAATGAATGTATTCAAAAAATATTTATACAGTACGTGAATAACATCTTTATATAAGTTTAGAATTAAAAGATTTGTAATAATTTTGAAAGGTTTTTAATTATGCCAAATTGTATGCAAAAACAAGATTTTTTTAAAAATTAATGATTTTTTTTCCATAAAAAGGCAACGAAGTACATAAATATATACACAGAGATTAGATTTTGATTCATAACACAGATATAACTATATAAAACATGTTGTGAAAATTTCAATTCAATATCTTAAAAATATTTTGAGTAGGGATGTGCTTCCGGTTTTGTAAACTCCATTTCCGGTTTACTAATTATGCTATAATTTTTGCTGCTAAATATCTTAAAAACAAAACTAGTGTGTTTTTGGAATCTCAAATGTATGGGCTACAAAATAAAAGCATAAAATCAATTTCGAAAATTTCCCCCAAAACGACGAATTTTGGGTAGAAATCGTGATGGAAAAAAGGAAGTTAGTTCCGTTTTACTTTGATTTTTATCATAATTTCCATTAGATTTTTAATGTATTATTATTTTAAAAGATATTCTAAATAGCTGAGCCATTAAAATTAAAATAATAAAAATCAAGAATGACATGACGTTTTAAAAAACAAATTATGAAAACTAAATAAAGTAAATATATATGCTTTATAATGACGTTACTAAAATGAGACTAATAAAATTTAATTTTTTTGAAAAGGAATAAAACATTTTAAGTTAAATATTTTATATACAATACTATATCGCCCTCTCTAAAAATCTAAATTAAACTTTTTTTCCAGATTTTAGTGCATAACTGAAATGCAAGTGAAATTGTTTGTCGAATCCTTCTTTACATCACATCATTTAACTGAAAAACATCTTTAAAATATTCTTCATCTTACATTATATATCTTCTGCGTTACAATAATAATTCTTTGAATAGAATTAGCCATTAAAATCAAATCTTGCTTGGAAAAAAAGTTTGATTTTTATCTCACATTAAATTTCAGCAGAGATTCAGAGATTTAATCAAAGAATGTTTATTAAAGAGACAATCAGTTCCACCTTATAGAGTGGTAGATACAGATTAATTCTGTCGATTCTTAAAATTTTCGCCTTCGCATATAGCATGGAAGTTTGGTAAGTGGAGTGGTATCACAGGTGCTGTCGTGGGGTCATTTGACCGTTGCTAAAAATTCTAAAAACTGCAAATAGACTCAGTATTGCTGCAAAGTGTGACGTTATTAAACAATAAATCAATAAATTGAATAAATAACACAAAGCTTAACATTAATTTTAAAATATCAACCAAAAATTTGCATTGTAATGAGCCCATATTTAAGAGATAATACATTGAAGTTTTAAATATTTAGGATATTCTATCGGACAAATTTTTAATGGCCCGAGGATAACATTGAACTTAATCGTTACTATCAATCTCTTATGAAAAATTTAAAATTTTCACTGGCCGAGATTTCTTGCACAAAATGTATTTATTAATAATAGTATGTTATCCAATGTTCACGTCAGCATACATTCTTTTACAATGAATAGTCACTAAGCCTCCATTCAAGTGTTAAGTGTCATGTTTGGCAAAAAGGTTGCACATTATGTAACCTTCGTTTTATGTTTTGGTGCTTCTTCCATTTCATTTTTTTTTTATTTTACGATGAATTACATAAAGGAGTTCCTCATCCGTGCCTTTTTTTCTGAACTTTTAAATGCATCTTCTTTTATTTAATGCTTTAATACGAAATAAGTAAACATTTTTAGAGGCAGATGTTCCATTGTTCGAACCCGATTTTATGTGAATTTGATTTGATTTTAGTTTATGTTGCACTCTGAAAAATTGTGACGGCTATTTACTGATGGCGAACCAATCGATGAAGACAAAACCTGAGCTGGTACCTCCCCCCCCCAAAAAAAAAATTTGTCGAGGATTTTGAGCTTGTACAAATTTAACGTGCCTAAGACCCTCTATGTGGAGGGTCTTCATTGGTACTGTTTGAAACCAGAAACTCAACAACGCGGGCCACGAGTTCGTGACTATGTCCACTAGGCAACCGCGACCACATATATTATATAGAAATACCGGAAAAACTTCATCTATCCCAGTGCTTCTTAAACTTTAAGTATTGGTGGCCCACAATTTTAAATCATAATTTTGTCGCACCCTCTATATAATAATACTGTATTCAATGCAATAATAATTCACTTTCACACTAAAAAAAAAAAGCTACAATACGATTTTAATTATAAGCCGTGCAAGCTAACAAGAGAAGTATTACATTTTGTATATATTTTATAAGTAATAAGTATATATATTTTAAGTACATTACTTTTAAATAACAGTTTAATTATTAGGCTGTTTTTTCCTTTCTGTAATTTTTTAAATGAAACAGATCGCAAAATGATATTTAAATGAGATTTATTTTCTCCATCATCCATTACAAATATCATCAGAAAAAAATAGTCTAGTCTAAGTTGCCCTACATAGGATGTGAAGAGTAATTGTGTTATTTTCAATACTTAAAGCGAGAAGACTTCAAAATGTTTTATCCCGGAAGCAGGCGCACACTCGATACTAACGTTAATGGTCACGCTGGGTGACTGAGTCACCCCAATCCTTTTTCATAATCATTTTATTGTGCACGATAAAAATCGTAATTCTAGTAAATAATCTAAGAAAAAGTATACTTGTCTAATTTTAAGGATTTTTAAATTGTCTTTGATTATTTGAGAAAAAAACCAATCAGACTGAATTAAAATGCTTCAAATGTGCGTGATTTTAATAAAGGATACAAACGGTGCGGTTTAAGATCATTTCGGACGCAGAAGATCCACGGGCCCTCTTGGCACAGTCGGATTCAAAGGAGCAGCTCTGATCCTGTTAAATCCAGCTTATCTCGGTCCTACGCCCTAAGCGCTAGATAAATGAACCTGCTCTGTGCACCGCGGGACTGCTCCCGGATTAGAAGTGTATTCAATATAAAAATAAGGATGTTAGTTCTAAAAAGAATTATGTAAAATGATTTTCATTATGCTTTATACTTTTGAGAATACTCATAATAAATCTTGGCCAATAATCCTTCAGAGTGCTCTCTGTGCTCTTCCAAATATCATAAAACTCTTTTACATAAAAAAAAACGCCACAGAAATACATATTATTTACAACTTCCCTAAGTGAAAGTTAACACATAAAAGAGAGGATGGAACTAACCATACCAATAAGTTCGAAGGTCAATCAGTTGATCTGCAAATGTACTGTCTAGATGAAAAATGAATTTAGTATTTAATTATGTACAATAATTAAATAATTAATTATTATATTAATAATGTACAATATTTCAATAATAACATGATGCATTTTTTTATCTTACATTTATTTTTTAATTCTGGGTCTGGGATTTGTTTTTCTCTCAAAGAGTAGTGTTTTAGGCTTAAAAAGAAAACATAATGAAAAAATTTCTCATCGTGGGACTACAGCAAATCAAACAATGTTTTTTATTAGGTTATAGGATCAAAGATAGTTAATAAACGTGTTGAATCTTTTATTTTTGATGACGTATTTTCGACCGATGATATATATAAATATTATCAATGTAAATGTGTTTTTTTATTATGTCGGAAAGTATTTTGTGTTTTACTTAATTACAGTAAATTAATTTTTTAAAATCTCTTATTTTCTATATGCTTGCGCCCCCCTCGTAACGGTATCAAAGGGGGTTTGAGAAACGCTGATCTAGCCAAATTTTTTAATTTTTTAAGCAAAATTCATTGGTAACAAAAAAATATATTTACTTTTCATCGAAAGGAAATCTAAATTTTCTAATTTTAATATTTCTATGATTTATAAATTTACAAATTAACTATTTTATTAGATTGTAAATAATTCTAAATATTTAACATCAAATGGAAAATAAATAAGAAGTTAAAATTTTTAAAAAAAACGTAAAGAGTAAAAACAGCTAAAAAAGAACATGATTTTAATTTAGACACGCAAACTACATGCATTTCGACTATTTGCTTAATTAACTTAAACTAATGCTAGATAAATGCTTCTCAAACTTTCAACGTTTGCTACCCAATTTTCAATCATAATTTTCATCGCGCCCCCCTCCATACAATAACTACTACTTTAGTTATAAACAGTATAAATTATCAAGTTAAGTATTAAATTCTGTACATGATAACCACATGGGAGTCCCTAGTAATTATTAAGCTTGTTTTTAACTTAGTATTGATAAATATTAATTATCAAGTACATTGAGCAGAACTGATATAAGTATATTATATCAGTATAAATGTGTATTTTATTTTTTATGTCAGAATGTATTTTGCTTTGCTTCCTTTAAGTAAATTAATAATTTTTTTAAAAAATCTTTTATTTTTGACTTTTTGATATGCTTGCCCCCCCCCTCCACGTAGGGTTACTGCGCCCCCTTAGGGGGCACACTCTACAGTTTGAGGAACGTTGTTCTAGATTTTATATGAGGAGGATAATTTACGTATTTATTTAGGAAACAATGTTACATTAATGCCAAAGATCAGCTAATTTTTTTTTATTCTCAGATTTTGTCATAGTATTGTCTTTATAATTTTACCATAAATAAAGTACAAATTGACTGCAACCATATTGTTTTGCTACCATAATCATTTAAATTGTGAACATTAACTTAAAGATGAAAAAAAAATCTGAATACAGAAGAACAAGAAGGAAATAATTATTTAAGAAGTATTTAAATTACCGTGGGGAATAGTCTTAATAGAGGAAGTCATGAATTTTCTTTCTCATTTTGTAAGAAATTGAAAACCGTAGAAAAAAAAACAAAAATCAGAAGCCGTATGAAGTGTTCAGGTAATGCACAGAAGCAACTAATCGAGCGCGCGTATTTGGTGAATTTCCTTTCACACATTCAACTTGTTTATTTAAATAAATGTACGAAATGTCTATGTGTATGTGAGTTACATTTAACTTCTATATAATTAAAAGGGACCATAAACGAAAAGAAGGTAAAAGCATGACAAAGGTGTTTAAATAACAATTCCAACATTCCATCTAAAGTAAATAAATGGATTTGTTTGACTTCAAGAAAACGGATAATTTAAAATATTTGAAGGGGTAATTAAATTCTTCTATTAAATTTTCCGTCACTAATATGAAAATTCAACTATAGTAATTCCTTATCTATGTCAATGAAAGATGTCACTGCTATAAGTATAAAGGTACAAATTACTTTTTCAACGATGATATATCAAATAAATCAAAAAAGGATTGTATAATTCTTTTATATTCAACTGCTTATGTTGTAATCAAGGTTGATATATATAATAAACTAACGAGAAAAGAATTCCAAAACCAAGAAAAAACATTGTAAAATAATAAAATTTTGGCAATAAATTGGTTTAGGTAGCATATTTAGTTGATTAAAGTATCAAGATCACAGGTTAATGTAAATGCTAGTTCTATACTCCCTCTTCCAATGAGCTCCAGCTTGACACTACTGTCGTCGCAAAAAGCAATGGTTGGAATCAATGAAATTCACACTACATGGAGTCTTGTTCGGAGCTGTCTTTGACAAAACGAATTTGCAACAGTTTGTTATGTCAGTGTATTGACACCTACTGTTCAATTTTCTGTCTCAGACGCAGTACGATGCACCACAGCCGTACGCGCGAGCTAGAAATTATTAAAAGGCCACCTGGAACTCGATCTTCTTGAGGCAATATCTTCCCTTGACTACTGCTGCCAAAAGCAATGCACAATAGAGACATTCCTGCCAAGTTCTCCTGCAAAATTAAGGAAAGAGAATCCACCTTATCTTATCCATATTACGTGACCTTGTTCAAATTCAGTGAGTTGTTGTTATTTGCTTCTTCATCATCTTAAAGCAATACTTCTCAAAGTTTAACTATTTGCGACCCAATATTCAATAATTATTTTCATCGCGCCTCAATCCACACAATAACAATGTATTAAATTCAATAGTACTAAATTTTAAACTAAAGCTACAGCACGCCATTAACCCCTTAATTGCCACCGACGTAGATAAACGTCTCGCTCAACGAAAGCGATAATTGCCTCCTGCGTATATATGCGTCTTCCCGAATTACGATCATTACGATCTTTTCTATGCATTGCTATCCATAAAATTATTCTGAAGGCTTTGGAATGCAACAAAAGTACTTTGACAGTGTTTTCAAAGGATTTCCTTATTTTTATATATTCTTCTTCTCTCCCTCCCCCCCACTCAATACATCACATACGCGTTCCTACGTAGAAAAAAGGGGGCATAGAGGAGCGAATCGCGCAACTTTTAATCGGCAGTTAAGGGATTTATTATAAACGGTACAAATCACAAAGATAAATATTAATTTTTGGATATCCTTTTTTTATATGACACATCCACAGGGGATCACTGGTAACTATTAACCTTGTCCGTAACTTAGTATTTTTCAATTAATTATAAAATACATTGAGCAGTACTGATACATTTGTAAGTGTATTATATCAGTGTAATGTGTATTTCATTTTTTATTATGTCAAAATGTATTTATTCTGTTAGTTTACCTTCCGTAAATTAATAATTTTCTTAAATAATCTTTTATTTTCGACTTTTCAATAAGCTTGCGCCCCCCTCAAAGAGTTATCACGCCCTCTCCCTATGAGGCACGCCCCACAGTTTGAGAAATGCTATCTTAAAGGTATTCTTGACTGACCTCAACGCATTACACCTATATGAGCGAACAATAAAGGGCGTATTTTAACCAAATTTGTGATTTATATGTTTATAGCGACACTACTAACACCATACTCCAGGGCCTAACGTGAATTTTGAATATACGTGCCTACCAAATTTCCTTTTTCTAGTACAATGATTTCGTGCTGTTTGTATTTTTTTTTCTATCAGTGTATATTAAAAAAACACATTTGCAAAAGGGTGCTCTTTACCTTGGGACATTTTGATTCCTTTTTTTGTGAAAACTCTAGTTGTGTTGGTACGAATACAGAGACTGCAACTACATATATGTATTAGCTTTAATTTTAAGTAACATTCGAGTTGGTATAAGATATTCATTATTCTAACCATGATGTAAATAAGGGTTTAATTTCTGTTAAAATTAATTACGCCTGAATTACAAAAATAAAATTTAAAAACTGTAGATTTTATAGTAATTAATTTAAACCTAATGGACATTGATTTTTGGTAAAATAAATTTATATTTTTGATGCAGGAATTAATGTTTATAACTCGTGTGTCATTTTTCATAAACAGGTAGGAACAATACATCTGAAATGGGTTTGCTACATGAATAAAATATAATCCCGGATCATGACACTCTATTCTCCAGAGGGATTAAGATTAATTAAAATCATATCTAGTTTAACCGAATGTACGCTGAAACAAGATGATGATTTGGGATTAAAACGGAATATTCATAAATAGTTTATAATTAAAAATTTATTTTAAATTCTCTATAACAATACTCAAAAACATATCTTGAAATGTATCACAAGTTAACTTCTTTTATTTCAACGATTTAGTGATAAGTAAAGAAACCGACAATCCTAATTATTTTTGTTCTCGTTGGTTTCTTGTGAATTTGTAAAGTGTAGTATTTTTATAAGAACATAAATTAGGAACATTTTGATAAGAGTTTTCATCTTTTTCTCTCCAATAACTCAAATAAGAAGAAGGTTTGTGATTAAAGAAATGAAACAGACGTTATAAAAAAATAAGCAAACACGTAATTAATTTTAAGCCTTGCATTAATAAATATGCAGCGAAAACATTAATATATTTTTTAAAAAAACGAAGTACACTCAAGTCCAAAAATTAAGGATAATTCAGAATCACACAGAAATTGAACTCTAAAATAAAAATTTCACCTGTAGAATTATCACACACATCTTGAAGAAGGATATGCAAATTACAGGAAACCACCAGATGGCGCGGATAGTACGTCACAATGACGAGAGTGTACGAGAGGGGTATATAAGGAATGGTGGCAAAGAAGTAAAATTGTTCACAAGCACTTTAAAAGCCTTTCAGTGCAAAAACTGCATAGTTATGGCACAAAGGAAGCATTTGGATGATTTTTTACGTGGTAGAATTATCGAACGACTGGAATGTGGACGTTACCCTGCTGGAAATATCCGAGGAACTTGGAATCGCCCAGAGTGTCATTTCCAGGCTTTGGCAACGATTCCAAGATGATGGTACAGGATGGCTCGTTTGGGAGGAATTATTATTGGTTCCAGAACTGACCTGCATGTTCAGAGTGTAACGATGAAAGGCCACATCTATCGGGATGCCATTCTGGAACAACATGTACGTTTGTTTCGGGGCGCCATGGGTGCTGAATTTCTGTTAATGGATGACAACGCCCGTCCTCACCGCGCAAACATTGTAGAGGAATGCCTTCAATCGGAGGATATCACCCGTATGGATTGGCCAGCAATACTCACCGGACTTGAATCCAATAGAGCATGTGTGGGATATGCTTGGCCGACGAATTGCAGCCCGACAACCACCTCCCACCTGTCTACCGGAACTGCGGAGGGCATTGCTTGATGAGTGGTGTAATATTCCCCAAGATCAGATTGATAATTTGATACTCAGCATGCGTAGGCGTTGTAAGGCCTGTATTGCATCGTCCGGGAGACATACTCCGTATTAACCATCATACTAACCCTGTTATACTGTTTTTTGTAAATAGGTTCTTTTTTTGAAATTTGCTCCAGGGAGTAAAAATCGCAATTTTTATTAATTATGTCAAACATATAGCATCTTTTTAGCTCTTTACCTTTTGTTTATTAAAAAGACTTTACAAATAAGTCAAATTTGTTTTGCTTCTTTCTCTTTCTTTGCCTGAACTTCATTATCCTTAATTTATGGACATGAGTGTATTAACAACATAAAAAATCCTGAACGTTAATGGTAGCATTTTATCCATACTATCAATACGTTTTAATTTCAAAAAATATTTGATAATTATTGCTAGGATACTTATTATCTCTAACATATTATCTAATATATTCGTCAACTGTTGCATCGTATTGAAAAAAAAATGTATCTTATGAATGAATATCTTATTATGAATTTTATCTTTTCTTTATCTTAAAAAATGCTTCTTTTCTTGCTTGTTGATTTTTATCATTTTCTACGCGTGTACTCAGGAAGTTACAATTTTACTTTTGAAGGAGATTTGATCTCAGTACCTTCCGTTCCGTAAACACGTAACATACCACTGGACCAAAAAGATCACTTCATTCCGGAGGCTGTTACAGTCTTATATAGATACCACTACCCCACATTTATGCAGTTTATTCGCAACACCATTAGAATGATCCCAGAATGAGTTTATTGTATTATAAAATGTAAATTGTATAGCTAAGATATTTAATAAATGTATAATAAAAATAAAAAACTAGAAGGAACGAAAAAATTATAAGGATTCACAATAAGTAGACGTATGATGTATCGTCCACAATTTTCTAGGGATTTTATAAGAAACCAATTAAAACTATGTAAGAGATTAAAGTACTTCAAATGGGTACTTTGATATACTTTACTACATCTTTGTGGGGTAAGTTTTTATTAGCTATATCTATTCACTCGTGAAAAAATAACCCTTAATGCTTCGATTTCCAGTTATATGTGTTCATCTCTCTCTTTCGCAGTTTGAAAAAACATTTTTACATTTTTTCTCTCGAAAAACTTCGTCGTTTATTTCAACGATAATCTAACAGAAAGCTTAATATATAAGCCACTTTTGCAAAGAAAAGGAAATCTCGAAGATTTCTACGCAGCACTGCAATTGTGAAATAAAAAAATTTCAGAATTTATTTTCACTGCAGATAAATATTTACAGTACTATTAAATCTGTGCTCTCTTTCTAAAATAAACGTGAGTGACTGACTTATATAAAAGAAATCAGTTTTTTTTTTCTTCTCCGAAAAGGGAATGTTTGCGAAAAACAACTTAGCAGCGTAAAAAACTGTTTCTTGACAAAAATTTGCAATTTCCTAGAGAAAAAGATTTAGCCTAAAGTATCTACTTCAAAAGATAACTCACAATCTCCTGCAATCTTATGAATCGGTCGTCGAATGAAACATTATTATAAAAAAAATATTTGCAAAACAGTTTTTGCGAAAAAAGAATATTAGAAAAGGAAGAAACCTGATATTCATTTTCCATTTCAGTATTTGAATAAATTTTTTACTACCCGTCATGGGGATATAATTTTCCTTACCAATGCATTAGTCAGTCAGAAAAATCAATGTTATCAATTCCTACTATTAGCTCCTCTCTCTCTCTCTCTCTCTCTCTCTCTCTCTCTCTCTCTATTGATATATATTGTTCAAATTTTCAATCGTTAATAAAATACTTTCTATTTATCCAATCAAGTTCTAATAATTTTTTTAAACCTTTAGTGCATGACCCTTAATGTTAATACAGTTTTTCCAATATTAATTCATTAATTATTAGTTAATTAATTAAATTTATTTATTTTACCAGTTTTTGTCACCAACTTAGGTTTGTCTCCGTTATTGTAACAATGTAACTGTTAAAAAAAGATCAAAATGTCGCTTCGGAAACCGGTTTTTTAGCCAAACTAACTATACCAGGTGTGCATTGTTACAACAATGGCAGACAAATCATGCTCTTTTTTCAGTTCTTACTATTAGTTCACTCTCTTCCAATGTATATACATTTATATATCTTGTTCAAATTTACAATCGTTAATAAAATACTTTCTAATCATCCATTCACAAAGAAGGAATTGATTTTAAAAAATTTATAATTCTTGTTTTCAATTTTACTTGTATTACAATTCATACCTGTTTTCCCCAACAATGAACTCAGTTTTTAAAAAAATTTATTAACTAAAAACTTTTTTAATGAATGTGATTGATGTAATATTTTATAAGTTCGTTTCTAAGTAGCAAAATGTAGAGAATAATTAATGATATGGATCGAGTGCTAGTTTTCTAAAGATAGAATTTGTTATCATTTTTTTCTAGAACACGTATTTATTCTAAATTGTGCTATTTAATTTTATATCCCCGTAGCTATTAATTAAAAATAAAGAAATGTTAATTCCTCAACTAAGACGTCATTTCGTGAAATAATAATTTATAAGTGATGCTCTCTTATGTATGCTCTTAATAGTAGCTATTGAAGCCTTTACTACATTGGCTTAGAATCGTATTGTGTAACGAAATATTATAGAAAATATTTATACAGGGTGTCCTCTGCACAGCCAGATTCCTCGTTGGAAATACATAAAGAAAATCCCAAAGAACTGCACCTGAAATATCCATATTTTACAAGAAAAGTACAAAAAACTAAGTATGATGTCATAGTTGTATCAGACACATCGACAGCAGTATTTCAAATATCTATAAAGGCTGATGTTCAAAGCTTCTGCCGTGCATACTGAGGTAGGCTGGAACTCACTAGTCACTGCAGCGTGGTTTCCACCGAAGAACAAATAGTATGAAGACAAGCAACCAACTTCAGTCCGTCCATGTAGTACCTTCGACTCCATGCACTAATTCTTTGAGAATGTGCCACAGGCAAAAAATCTAACGATTTTTTTTATCACTTTGCAACGGCTTTTTCAACGAGATCTAGTGATCGGGGCGGCCATATAAATGGACCTTTACGTCCAATACAGCGACTGGAGCATGCCATATCCAGCCCAATCGTGTATAGGAACACAAAAATGCACCGGTGCCGCATCATGAACAATCATGCATCCTCATTTATTCATCATTTGCATTTTCATTTACCGTATTAGTATCGTAAACTATGGATCGAATATGATTTTATGTACTCACAACGAGAAATCTGGCTTTACAAAGTTTAGGTGCTATTTTTGGGACACGCTTTATGTTTTGCAACATACCGCAAAATTTTGATATTTTAATACTCTGAATAAAATCGAGATAAATTAAATTTACCAAATAAAAATATCAAATAAGAGCATTATACTGCGAAGTTAATAAATAAAAATGAGCAAAACATTATTTGTAGCTTTTTTACCCTAATAAACTAAAATTAAAGTATTCGAGAAAATAATGAGTTTCTTAACCGTAAGTTTTTTGTGTGACATATGAAATGAAAAATACAAAATGAAATTTTCAATTAAATAAAATTTAGGGATAGTTTCTTCACACATATGAAATCGATGTCTTATAAGATATTTATTAGAAAGACCAACTTTAATGTAGAAATATATCTTTTTACGGAATACTGGAAAAAGTAATATTTAATCCTACTTCTTTCGAAGTATTTTTATGAGTCCCTTTGTGCCTTCTACATGTTTGCAAATTGTTTCAGCTACTTTTAATTTTCTCGAGAGGTAAGGAAGCCTCAGATTTTTTAGAAAGAAGAAGCCGTTTATTAATTTAAAAAACTTAAATGTCTTGTAAATCTCTTAAAGGAATTATATTAATTCCCGAGAATGAGTAAAAAGCTCCAGAATGTTTCATTAAATAAATTGCTTAAAATTACATTGCTTTTACTTAATAACTCTTCAACGATTTGTGTGAAATATTTTAAAGAAATATTATCTTGCACCATTTGAAAATGTTAACAGTTTTAATGTTTGTAATTTTATGAAGTAGTACTTTTAGAAAATGGGAAATAAAATGAATCGATAATGTGACTAAAAGAAAATCTTAAGCTATTATCATTATTTCAGCTATATATTTCCCTTTTTTAAGATAATGTAAAGAATTATTAGCCAAATTATCAAATAAGTAAAATATTTTCAAAATGAGTGGAGATTCGTTTGAAATAAATTAAAGATATTAATTTTTACAAATGACGTAATAAAGTGTGAAAATAAATTTAAGAAAGTAAATATAATATTTTGTGTGTTCTTGTATTAAAAAAAGAAACATACTTACAGTGAAATTTCACAAAACATGCGAACACTTGTTACACTATTCGTTACACTCGTTCAGTTTTATCACACTTTCCCAGTTTTTTATGCAAATACATACTGTAAACTGCAAGACGTTTATCAGTGTTTCGTTTTATTTTAACAGATGTTTGTTCCATGTTAAATGCATTTTGATAGATGTGTGTGTTATATATTTATAAATAGAAAAAATAAAATTATATATAATCAATAGTTGCAGATTTTATCTTTACTTTAACTATAAAAATTATGTTTATAAATTTGATTTAATAACACTTTAAATACTTTAACAGAATATATTACTATATTCAATATTTTCTTAAATAATCAAACTAAAATACTTTTCGATGTAAGCAATATACAAATAACTTTATGGTCATTAACATGTACTCATTGCCATAAAATTATTGCACCAAGAAAGTGTTGTCAGGGTAAATGAAGTTTTACATATATAAGTTAACACTGATGTGTAGGTAAGCGATTACAAAATGAAAGCAAATAATCTTTACTGTTGAAAGGTTACAAATGCATGGTTTGACCACACTGTTCGGTCACCATTTAGCATGGTGCGATGCTGAGTACGTTCGGGCACAAGGAGCATGCAAGTTCGTCTCATTGTCCAGCGACTACTCGTTTACAGTTGCTGTAAACGTGCCTCTTCAGCAACTCTAAGGTGTGAACTTGTCATCTAAATGATCCTAGACGCTCGACGGTAGTAAACATGGTGATCCAATGGCAGGAAAAAGAAATGGGATGAGCAAGTCCTGCGCCGAAAGCATAACTGTGTGGGAACGACATTGTATTGTTCAAATGGCTTCAGGAGACCTTGCCGGTGGCTTGCCAGCTGAAAACTCCCCGGCGTAACCTCTTCACTGCCATGATGTCAAAGAAGTTGTTAAGGCGCCTGTACGGTGGCATCCTACCTGGTACATCCAGATGGTGGGGTGGTAACCATGGCAACCAGGGCTTCGAGGACCCTCTCCTGTACGTGGTCGTCAATGAACAAGTGAATCTGGATTCATCGCGAATAAGTGGGTGTTCGTTTGCAGTCATCCCTTCAAATCATTGCCACCACCAGTCGAGCGATGCCGTTGTGTTGCCGGCCAGCAGTATAAACGCGATAACAACAATACTATCTCAAACGGTGCTTTTCGTGGTGTAATTAACGGAGGTCTTTAAAGCTGCATATGGATGTGAACGGTGGTGGTTGACACCATAGCATATCATGGTGACCTTCAGGCTGTGGTCCATCGGGCGTTTCTGGGTCGTGCCACGTAGACCCTCTTCTTGTCGTGATGCCTCTCGGTTGGTCTGTGTTCAGAAAGTTGCTCACTGGCCCGTACCATTTTCATCTTCCGCATGATTATTACCCTCTCGACGCTCGGTGGCTATCGCCTTCATTGCAGCGCGTATGGCATTTGATTAGAGCATTTAAGTTAAAACATCTCTCTGTGGTTAAATACGTAAACAGAATCAGCACACCTTTTATGTTCAGAATAATTCAACGCCATCAGCCCACACAATACGGAATCGCCATTTGCATCGTTTGCCTGAACGACAATTACACCTAGCGCCGAGTTTCTTGAGTCCGCACACATATGGGTGCGCAATTTTATTGGCGTTGAAAGTATGTGAAGAATTTGCCGTTGAATAGTTTACTAACTATATTCAATAGCCCCAGTATGAAAAGCCTAATGGAAAATTTCATATGTTAATTTCTGTTCTCAACATCTCAGCTAAACTATAGTGCTGAGAGATGAAGCCGTGTTGCTCTTAACGTCAATTCAGAAACCTGTTAATGGCCATTTCTAAAATAATTACTATCCCCATTAAACAAATTGCATTTGCGTTATTCTAGCATCAAATTCTCATTTATGAGGTGCCAAAAATAAAAACAAACGTGAATGGTGTGGCATCTTGGGAATTTGAACTCGGCAAAGTGTCATTTATGTGTCCTGAAAATTTAGGAGGTGAGAGAATAAAAATTGCTTTATCTAATATTGAATTTTTGTTAACAAATTCTAATAACACTAGATATTTAACAAATTAGACAAATATGCTAATGCTTTAAATAATGCTGTCATTATTTTTGGTGATTTAAACAGTTTTATAAACAGCA
>BMAO01023261.1:0-21081 GCA_019973975.1 Trichonephila clavata | reverse complement strand
GTCGTCGTCTTCATCCATTTCATCGTTGACAGGGTTGGATTTTTCTTGCACGGAAGTCCCAATCTCGTCATCATTTAGCATTTGAAATCCAATGTCTTCTGCATTGCATGCCATTCTGGTTTCTACATCAACAAAAGAGAATGCATACACCCCTTCACTTGGAAACAAACTGATCTAATATTCCACAAAGATATTTACCAAATCACACAACTGAAATTCCCCAAATATCCCTCACCTTGGGTCTTCCCATCACTTTTTGGCCTCACGCAAAACAGCTGTTGAGCATTGCACTGTTCGAAAACATATCCGTACTTTGGTCCGGATATTTGATGCTCTGGATAATAAACATTCGAATAAATGACGTTCTACTGTATATCCTTAACTCACTGTAGATTTAAAGGCTTCCTTACAAAACTGTGTATCAAAATGAGTAGTTTATTGCTCTATTAAAAGTTTCCTTCTAGTATGACATATTTTACTCTTATTGTTAGTATTGCTGTTTGTACAACCAATTTTGATTTTTCTTGTAGGAGGACATTTCATCACATTTGTGACCAGTTAAAGCCACGGATAAAAAAATTTCATTGTAAGAAGATCTATCTCTGTCAAAAGACAAGTGGTTGTTACATTGGTAAAGCTGGGATCGTCGGGAGAATTGCGAACAGTGGCCAATTTATTTGACATAGCAAGATGAACTGCATGCATCGTAGTGTGCACAGCTTTGTGCACCACATTTAAAATAACATTTCCGACAAATAGTGATTTACATGAAATTACAACTGAATTTTTTGATAGGTTGGCTCTGCCAGGGTGCTGTGGTGCACTAGATGGGTGCCACATACACATTAAGCCCTTTCTGCTGAATACTAAGATTATTTCTGCAGAAAGCAATTCCACAGCTTAATTTTGCAAGCTGTTGTTGAGGGGAATTGCCGTTTTATAAATGTCAGTGTGGGATGGCCAGGATCTGTACACAATGCTAGAGTTTTTAGGAATTCACAATTATATTTTAGTTATATTTTGCACAGATGATTTTATCGATAGCTGGGTTGTCAAAGATTTTGAAAATGTTGACGATGAACTTGCCTATAATAATAATTCAAATTTGGATGAAGGCAAAAAAATGTGGAAATACCTTCTAGACAACTTTTGTGTGTATATTTATATATGTTCCTGTTAATGTAAAAAAATTTTCATTTTAAATTACAAATAAATCTGTATGCACAATAATTAGTCAAAAATTATTTTTTTAATTTCAAGCATGTTCTTACTTTAAGTACACTTACATAAAAATCCACTTCATATTAGCTATAAACTGATAAGAACAATGCAAAAACATTTGATTTTACATATTTGGTACTAAACAGTTGTAAGGACCTTGGGTTGTGTGGTTGCTTTTCCTTTTTCTCACTAACCTGAATGTGTTGATGGTATTATCAATCAATAAATGTGCCTGGGCTACAATTCTATGATGTTAATATCACGACATCAGAAGGTAGTCAGCTCCAAAGTTAGTAAAGCTTGGAACTAAATCATTGCCTGGATATAGTACATAAGAGAGCAGTAAGTCTTGCCTACTTCCATTTTAATAGCATGACAATTTGATCTAAAAAAGGCTATTGTGCTTTTCTTCCTTTATTGGCTAATTCCATGTTTCATCAGATTGCCAATATCATGATTTAAGTTAGAATTTTAGGATTATATAAATATCTATTTATACTATTTGTGATCCAAAAGTGTTTGAGGAAGAAAGATGCAGTTTAATACAATTTTCTTCTATATTTTCTCTTTAGATTTCTGTAAAATTCAATGTTAATTGTAATTTTACGTCTTAGGGTTTAACTTTGCTTCTGATAATATGTTCTTCATTTAGTTTTATGAAGATCATATACTTTGTGCATATGATACTGTTCATATATGTATAATATATTTCAATTTTATCACTATAATTATTTATCATTGTATTTCAATAATTTGTTTGTTCTTGACAACAGAATAACAAATAATTTTAATTAAAATATTGCAAAAAAGTATTGTTTAAAAAATTAATTTTTTATCAACAAAGAAATTTTGATTCTAAGAAGATTTTCTGACTTTCTTGGCAGGCCTTAAAAAAAACTTTGCGGACTGCTATTTGCCCACTTCTAGTATACACATTGATGTAATTTAAATTTTCTTACTGTTTTATAAATAGATGTACCTACTATACTAAATATAAAAAGGAAGCAAAAATATTTACTAACAATTTTTGAAATAAGCAAATTAAAGACAACATTTTCAATACAAGAGTTGAATTATGCTGGCCTCTCAAAAATTAAGATATGATGTATCTTTTTTGTGTCTTTGGAAATGAAGGAACAAGAAATTTGAAAAGAAATGTTCACCAAATGGTTTTTAGCGCATTTTTCACGTAGTGTAAAAAAAAGCGCTATTAGGACGCAAATTTCGTCCTCGTCTTTGTTCCATATTTTGTTGTACCTTTTTTCTCAGCCAATAACTAACCGATTGACCTCGGGTTTTCGGCATTTGGTCGCATTTGTGCCCTAGATGAGCCGATCATATTTAAATTTAATAATTTAAAAATTTTTTTTTTTTTTTTTAAGTATAGTATTATTTTCTGTTAGTAAAAAGTTCATTAGTTGCATTATTGTAAAATACAACATGTGAAAAACGCGCTAAAATTACTTGGCCATGCCAATGATTGATATCTTGTTGATTGAATATGACACAGAAATTGTCTATGTTTAATACAAATATGATTCACTGCAAAAAAATGCACTTGTGGCAAAAAGGAGGAAAGCAGTACATCACAGCTGTACGTAAAAAAATGTGAAAATATGACAGAAATGGGTTTTGATAAAAAATATGTCCATCCCTAACTGCCAATCCATTGGCAGTATCAACTTTCTATGAAACCAATTAGGTTATTGAACACCAAAATGGGAAGCGTAAACCAGATGCCAATAACTAAGGTGACTAGATCTTAACATTGGTAAAATTGGAACCATTGACTGGGGGAGGTCTTGATTAAAATTTGGTCTATATGGAGGAACGAAACTTTTCAAAGAACGCAAAAATAGTACTGTGTTTACATATGTTTTTTAAATTTCAACATAAGTACATTTTACAAATATAATACATTAATAAATTATGCATAGTTACTATACAAAATATAAATGATACTGTACAATATAGTATTTTATTCCTTGGTAATATTACTCATTTGAGGGATTTTTTTTTAGTATATGTTGTTTCGAAGGTCATGGAATTTTCACAAGAATTCGTTAACTTATATTTCATACATAAAATGACTTTCAGTCTCAACAATTAATTACAAAAAATCACAACTATTACATAATTGTGATTTTTTACATATCCACACTTTATTTATGGTAGAAACAAAGCATTCAGTCGCAACATTATTTCCCATTAAGGACAGCCTGTATTCCACAATATTTAATGCATTATTGTATGGGACATGATTGTTTTGTAACGAGAAAATATTCCTAACCATTTCTTCTCTATTGTGATTTTTGCTGATGCCTAAAACTTAATCTTCTCCCAATCAATATATTTTTAATGATGATACCTCATTTAAAAAAAATCATTTTCAGAGATACTGCTATATGAGAATTTTGAGCAATATGATCGAATGATATTTGCAGATAATTCCAATTAATTTCTTGTTTTAATGTAACCCATGAAAATGTTCAATATCCTTGTAATGTACCATTCTCTCTTTTAAAATATCTATGCAGTTAACATTATAAAATTATATAAAACTCATTTGTTATTGTCAAACCAATATCTATTATGACTAGTTTACCAACTAAATTTTAGTGTAAAAAGACTGCTATGTGACTAAGCATTATACGGTGAACTGCAACCCCTAAAAAAATATGCTATGTTCATCACCCAGAGTAATGCCACTAAAAATATCTCAAACCCCAAAGTTATATTTTTTGCACATAGCAGATATTGGTTTGACAATGATGTTATCCTGACAAAATAGACACAGGGCCTCCAAAAACCATACATTCCTTTCTTATTTTCCCACTATTCCCTAGCTTGTGAATTTTTTCTAAAAATTGGGATGTTTTAAACTTTGAGGGACATGGGGAAAATTTATAAAAATTGTGTATGTCTCATCAAAAGCGAGACATCTGGTAACCTTAGGAATAATTCTTGTTCCAACTGATGCTACAAACTTGGTTGATAATGTAGATTAAATATCGGGAGATTGCAGACTTTTTCGGTCTTCTCTAACAATGGTTAAATGGCTTCATTTTGCACTGCATGTTTCTAAAAATAGTTTTTTTTTTCTTTCCCAAGAACTAGGATTTCTTGACGTTTCATTCAAGACAGTATTTCATTTTTTGAAGTTCTACTTTTGATTCGATCTACTGGAGGTTCCAGCTGTGAGTTAGTAATCAGTTTCTGCTTGGCTCTTGATTGCCTGTCCTCAACAGATAAATCGAGCACTAGGATTTGCAATACATTGTCATATTTTCCCTGCTAGTTTGATATCACGGGCATCGCGCTAAGTTGTTGTTTTTGTTTGCCAAGATGGGCGATAAACATTACAATATGGTTGGTTACCTTGATATTTTTATCGTCTGACGATGTGGTTGCCATGGAGATAACGTATATTAGAAATAATTTTTATTGGTTCTGTTCCCGGCGGTAATCCTATTAATTTCAGACGATTTTATTTGATTTCTTTTACAATTTAACCATTTTTCATTGCAATCCCGGATCAAAATATATTTCAGTCTTCTGTTTTATTTAATGCTATTTTCGAATATGGATATTTCTAATATCATTAGTGAGAACCAGGATATTTTTTTTTAAAGAATAAGTGTTATATTTTTAATTATTTCTACAAATCGTTTATTTTCAATTTATTTTACTTTAAAAAAAAATTTCGTTTCTTGTGTGATGAAATTTGTTGAAGAAATTTGCAGTTTTTGGAACATAGCAAGCTTTCAGTACTTTTTAGTTGCTATTCATTATCAATTTTAATATATATTATGTAATTATTTTATTAATAACATAAAAATACAATAATTATAATGTATAATAGTCATATATACGTTATTTGTAATAATTATTTTATAAATATTATTACATATGTTTTATTTCTAAGTATTAAGTTATTTATTTATTATTATTATGTTATTTATTTAGTTATTATTTTGATGTTTTTTATAATTATGTTAAATGAGTATTCTTATATCTGTACCATTCTTATTATATAACAATAGGATAATTATGATGGATATGATGATTTTTATAAAATCTATTAAATTATATTATGTGATTATTATTATATAAATAATAAAAAGTCATACCATATGAATATATAATAATTTCTATAACATATTACAATGGATGGATGTGATGATTTTTATAAAATCTATTAAATTATATTATGTGATTATTATATAAAATAATAAAAAGTCATACCCATATGAATATCTAATCATTATTACTATTTATTATATGAATATTATATATACTAGTAATTTCTATAACATATTACAAGATTATTGTATACTGCATAACATTACTATTAGTAAATATGATTTTTTTTTTAATATTGATATTAATTATTTATTGATCTTGTTTAGTCTCAATCTATTCCTAAATTTTTCATTTGAAATCGATTTTAATGTTTTTCAAAACAGTTTTTAAAATTATTTTCCTGGCGAGTCTTACCGCTTGGCCGCCATCTTGAATTTCATTCCAACGGCATGCGCTGCTTGGCGTGATTCTTTATCGCGCCAAACAGCGTTTGCCGCCGTGTCCCGTGATATCAAACTAGTTCCATATTTTCAATCCCGAGATTACATTATCCAAACCCCGCTATCAGGACTGGACTATTTATGAAAATACTCACACGTTAGCATGGTTGAAATTATATAATAAAACTTAAAACATAAATAAAAAATTGGTTTGATATTAAAATTTATTGAAGCAAATCAAAACAATTCATCATAAAAAGCACATAATGAATTCAATAAAAATGGTACAATTTGAATTCATTAAAATCTTACCCCATTTGAATTAAAAATTGATATTAATGAGATTTTCCAAAATCTTATTGTAAATTTAAAACAGAATAAAAAGCCCCTATTTTATTTTCATTGAAACACTGTATTTTTTTTTTATGTTAGATATATTTAAAATTGATCACTGTATGGGTTAAGACATTCTAAGGAAGTAGATTTTTCAAAATTAAATTTATGAAGTCTGAAATGAACTTTTTTTTCTGATAAACTCACATATACAGTGGGTAAAAAAAGTATTGGCACTTGTCTATAATTGATCATATTAGCTAACAAAGGAAATGATTGACAATTTTAACTGGACATAACGAACACAGGAGGTAATAAACACACAAATCTAATGAAACTTTCATTTTAATATGCCTTTTACACAAAATATACAACAAAAACGTAAATTTGCATGTCAAAAAAGTATTGGCAAAGTTCTAACTGTTATGCAAATTTTGTCATGTTGAGGTCACGTGTTTAGACTGATAAGAAAGCCTGTTATAGTATAAAGTCTGCAGTGCTATTTCAAAATTTTTAAAACGTTATTTTGTTAATGCTGTGATAAAATGGCTTCGAAATCGAAGGAGTTGGATGTTAATGTTAAAAACATGATTATTCAGCTCAGAAATGAGGGTTTAACTTATCGTGCTATAGGAATACAACTGAACATAAGTTTATTTACTGTCAGAAGTGTTGTAAAAAAGTTCAACGAGACAGGATCCACAGAAAATAAGGTTAGAAGTGGACGGCCTGGAATATTTTCTGCAAGGGAGAAACGTAGCATTATCAAAGAGGTTAAGAAAAATCCCAAAATAAGTGCACCCCAGTTAACGAAAGATGCTGCTAATACTTCGTATAAAACTTTTAGTGACTATACGGAATGTTTTACATGAAGAAAGTTATTATGGAAGGGCAGCTAGAAAGAAACCTTTCATTTCGGAAAGAAACAGAAGAAAGAGATTAGATTTTGCAAAATCTCACATTAATTTATCAGATGAGTTTTGGAACACAGTTATTTTTTCCGACGAATCGAAGTTTAACATTTTCGGGAGTGATGGACGACAATATGTGTGGAGAAAGCCAAACACCGAACTGGAAAAACAACATTTAACACCGACTGTGAAACATGGTAGAGGGAGCGTCTTAGTTTGGGGCTGTATGGCAGCAAACGGAGTTGGTAAACTGTGCTTCATTGATGGTATTATGACAGCACGTACGTACATCGACATATTGCGCCATAATTTGCAATCCAGTGCCCAAAAACTTGACTTAGGAACATCATTTGTGTTTCAACAAGACAATGACCCTAAGCATACAGCGAACCTCACCCAGGAGTGGTTATTGTATAACTCTCCTCGCCAGTTAAAGACACCGCCTCAATCACCTGACATAAATCCAATTGAGAATTTATGGCACAAATTGGACGTAGAAGTCAGGAAACATAAAATTTCGTGTAAAGACGAACTTAAGCGTATACTCCTGCAAGAATGGCACAAAATTCCCAATAGTACAACCAAGACTTTGGTTTTCTCTATGAGAAATAGATTACATGCTGTTATAAATGCAAAAGGTATGCATACAAAGTATTAAACATATCCTGATTTTGTTCTCACATTTTACTTATTATTTTGCCAATACTTTTTTGACATGCAAAAATACGTTTTTGTTGTATATTTTCTGTAAAAGACATATTAAAATGAAAGTTTCATTAGATTTGTGTGTTTATTACCTCCTGTGTTCGTTATGTCCAGTTAAAATTGTCAAGCATTTCCTTTGTTAGTTAATTTGATCTATTATAGGCAATTGCCAATACTTTTTTTACCCACTGTACCTGTACACAACACGTACAAAAGATAGAATAGATTTACATAAATTTGAATCTAAAAAATTTTTTCTACTTATAACAACTCCCACAAAAAAAATACTTTCCTTTTTTTAAAATTTTATTAACATATAGCACACTAGAAATTAATCATAATAAACACTAAAATTAACTCTACTCAAAATACAGATTTCAATATTAAAAATAATAATAATAAATACATTGCATATTTCACAATCCAATAATATTCTGTATTTTAGCTTCCTCAAAAAATGTCTTTCTGTGAAATATTTTTAACAATATTTAAATATTAATGCATGTGTGTAATCTAATTTGAAAAAAAATTTTTAATGATAAAATAATATTATTAATATTATCTCTCTGTAGATTAAAAAAGAAAACATTCAAATAACTCACTAAAACTGAGTTAATTCACAAACTTTAAATACTCAGAAAGAATTTTGAAAAAATGCCTTTTCGATACTTCAAACAGCTTATGTGAGAATATACACTTATAATAACAAAATAATATTGCTCAAGTTATCTCTTGATGAAGAAAAAAGAGAGACATATATAAAAAACACATCTTTGATATTGACTTAACATAATTCAGAAAAGAAAAATCAAAATTTATTATAAGCATCAGACGAATGAGTCGCACTTTTTTTTGTTTGTTTTTATGTGTGTAACATCTTTTTTATCGATTGCTGGATTTTTGTAGGAGTGATTTCGCGAAAAGGGGCGGAAATGTGTAACAGGAAGTTGGGGAGCGCGCGCTATTTGATTTGACCAATCAGCGCACTTGGTGGTGCCTTCGCTACCCTGGCATCGGGGTCCAATTCTAGTTGCTATCAAGCCGCCAGCCTTTTTTAACAGGCATTTATAAGCTTCACTTATTTGTAACGGAATCTTTGAACTCGGGTTTTTACCCACTTTAAAAGGTCCGATTAATTCCAAATTCCGCTCACTTGTCAAGAACCAATGACAAAATAATTTTAAAAAAACTGTGGGGTGCGCCCCCCTTGGGTGGAATGACAACCCTACGTGGTGGGAGAAGGGGGGTGAGTGATTTTGGGGTTTATTGGCGCAAGAGCCGATTTCGGCTATACTGCGCCAAACATTTGTTTTAATATCTGTGGTCTAGACGGGAAGAGAAAGAAAGAATGAATTGAATGACAAGAAAGAGGGTCGAAAATAGAGAAGATCACTAGGGTACCCGGGTTCGTGAAGCCCGTGTTTACCAAAGACAGTAAACCCCGTGGGAAAAGGAAAAGATCACTAGGCACCTCGGGATTGTGACACCCGTACTCACCTAAAGAAGGTGAGCCCCCTGAGGGGTGGGGAAGGGGGACTCGAGCACATCGAAAAGTCCAAAATAAAAGATTTAAATAATTATCAATTTACTGAAAGGAAGCAAAACAAAATACATTCTGACATGATAAAAAATAAAATACATATTCACACTGATATAAGATACTTATATATGTATCACTGCGCAAAAAGTATTTAACAATTTATTTATATCAATACTAAATTAAAACCACGTTTAGTAATTACTAGTGACTTACATGGGCTTGTCATATCCAAAATATGGTACATATATTCATAATAAGTGCAGTTTATAATATTAAAGTCGCATTGTAGCTATAGTGTCGAGGTACATAACTATTGCATTGTTCATTCATTCAATAAATACATTGTTGTTGTATGAATGGGGGCGTGCTGAAAATTATGACTGAAAGTTGGATCGCAAATATGGAAAGTTTGAGAAGCACTGTTCCACCCCTTTAAACTTAAATATAAAATCTGTTTTTCTAAATTCTCTTGTCAGATCTGTGGAAAGAATCATCATTCATTGATCCATTTTACCTAAACAGCTGAGAATTGATTTGAAAGTTTCTCACCGGATTAAATAATTTCTCACAAACTCTTCGATTCAAAAAGTGTACTTTTGTGTTTTATACTGATGCAAGTTTCAGAGAGAATATTGTGCTCTTTTTAGTGAAAAATATCATTGATTTAACACCTTCTTTCGCATGAAATATTTTAAATTTAGCTCTTCCAGATTTCCTTCAGTTGGCTGATCCTACATTTTGCAAACCAGACCGTATCGACGCACTGATAAGACGCCAATGGGTATTTCAGATTCTAAAAAATGACGCATTTAAGATTAATTCTTCAATGAATAAATGAACACAAGTCGAAATGCTTCGACAGCTAACAGTGGCACTGTTATTGACGCTGTTTTTCAACGCTGTTAAATACTTTAAAATCACAAGCAAAAATTGTGTTATACTTTAATTATCATAAGTCTATTGTGTCTCCACCCTTCGTGGCCGTGGTAGCCTAGTGGGGTTAGTTAGGAGAGGGTGTGCCAGCTCAATCGTCGTCCTCGTCACTTGACCACTGTTCAAAATTACGAGGTCCGTCGCCAAAAGCCCTCATGTAGCTGAACAGTGCGATATTAACATTCACTCACAGTCTCCGCTCATCCCCAAATTGAACAAGAATAATTATTTTTGATCAAAAATTGCAGTACTCTTTGTGTTAATTAAATAAAATTTTTATTAAAGATGTGTAATTATTCGATATAAAATTACTTCCAATCATACCTGATTCATTTTTTTTTTCAGGATTTAAGTTACTATTGCATATTTATCACGATGACAAGTCAGATGTTACACATCATATGCGATTACTGTAAGGCTCGTTTCATTTTTTTTTTATTTTTTATTACTGGGGAACACAGCAACGAATGTTGTGCAATGCCTCGTTTCGGAAGTGGAAGCTCTATGTAAATTTTCTCAAAATGTTGATGAGAAAAAAATTTTAAAACATAATTTATACAAAAATTGAATCCCGGGATTTGAAGAAGGGATTTTTCCCCTGGAGCTACAAACTCTGTTGAGCACATTCATCTCAAATTCAGAATCCTTAAATGATGCCTTTAATCCTATTATTGTTTCTTTGGAGAATTTGTTTCTTCAGCGAGAATATTTCTACCTTCAAGTTCTCTTTGCGTGCACTTTTGTTACATTTTCTGTAGTTTACATTTTATAATATACTTTCTCTTAAAACAGTGGAATTACACCCTTTCTTGTAGATTTATTGCATTAATCGGGAAATGAACATTGTAAATCCCCTAGCGAGTGAACAATCTGTATCTCAGTTTATACAGTTAGCTTTTTATCATTATTCTCACAGTTCATCGTCGTCAGGTGCCAACTTTGTAGCAGTTTAGGTGGTGTCTGAGGCAGTAGTTCACAACTTTTTGCTGTTGCGGTACACTTTTAACAATTTCAAAATGTGGCGACACTCTAACAATAAAATAAGTTGAAAAGAATTTTACTTATCTGTAATACACAATGTAAAATAGCTTATGATAATAATTTTCAGTGTTAAATAAAACAATATGTACAAGAAAGACAACAAAATGCTTATTGTGTTATTAATTACAAATTAACTATAAATACATTTAATGCGAAGTTTGAGCTTGATGATTTTTCATTGTTTGGTTTATAGCTGGTCGTAAAAATGATAATGTCACTCTTATTTCGTGATCTACATTGTAAAGTCTGAAATCTTTTTTCCCTTTTTTCTTACATTTTTATAATTATTAATGCTGAAAACCTAAATCCACACAAATAAGATGTAAAAAATTGTAACAATAGTTTCAAAGATTTTCTTTTATCAGGGATAATCACCGAAAATTTTTATCCAATATGAATTAATTGGCTATTCCGAATATTTTGAAATTGAATCTCGATTATAACACAGGGAATTTAGTTTCTCATCTTCATTCAAAGTTAATTCATATACAAATATATCCGTTATCACAAATGGATTACGAACGAAATCAAATTTAAACCAAAAATATACCACGAATACTCTTAGTTTATTTCTATAAAACGGCCGAATGTTTCGGTTCCAAATTTTATTTTATTTTTTTCTCAGAGTGTAATTAGTAATGTTTTTAAAAAATTTGGCGGCACACTTCAAGAATCTGGCAACAGACAAAAGTGCCGCGACACAGTGGTTGAGAATCGCTGGTCTAGGGGTATGTCAAAAAAGTCACAATATTTCTTAAACGAGCACACTAGCACTTAATATGGACAAAAGGTTTTGGAACAAATATAGAATGGGGAATTGAGAAGGTACGCGAGACGCAGATATATTTTTTTTTCTTCTATACAGTCGACTCTCGCTAATTCAAACCTTCGATAATACGAACCTCTCGTTAATTCGAAGTATATGCTCAGCCCCTAGAAAAACTCTTGGTATTTCGAACTAAAACTACGTCTTGGAACACTCAATATTTCGAAGTAAAATCTGGTGGCCGACCAAAATACAACAAGCAATAATTCAATGTGATCTACACTGCTGGCCAACGTAAATGCAACACCCTGAAGGAAGCACGCAAATAACATGAAATTTACTACATGCATTAGCGGAGGTGAGATATGCAAATGATTAGAATTTCAGCGCAGACATACATCATGCACTCCTGTGGCGCCACCTCAAAGCGCTATTTAAGGCTTGGAGAGTTCGACGATTTCAAGTTCGGCAATTGTGTTTTTTCAAAAAATGATCAGTTATGTCTCGTAGAAAACAGCGATCAGCTTTTGATCAAGTATCCGAGTTCGACAGAGGAAGGATAGTGACCTACCGAGATTGTGGATTATCTTTCAGGGAAATCGGTAGTCGTGTTGGACGAAACCAAACAACTGTAATGCGGATATGTGACCGTTGGATACAGGAGGGTACGACGTGTCGATCGAATCCACTTCAGTGCACCACTTCACGTGAGGACAGGCAAATTGTGCGCATGACAGTGACGGATCGCTCAGTCACATCACGAACCATAGCACAACACATTGAGTCCGTAACGCATCATTCAGTGTCTGCGCGTACCATTCGACGCCGTTTACAGCAGAGTGGTCTGTCCAGCAAGACGTCCATGGCTTGGTCTTCCCTTGACGTAGAACCACAGATGTCTCCGCCGCCAATGGTGCGATGAATGAAGGATGTGGGCGGCAGAATGAAATGAAGTTGTCTTTACTGACGAATCACACATCTGTCTGCAACAACCACGATGGTTGGATTCGAGTCTGGAGGCACAGGGGAGAGAGGATGCTGAACAGCTGCGTTATGCACCGCCACACTCGTCCTGCACCGGGTATTGTGGTATGGGGCGGTATTGGATATCCCTTTCGCACTCCTCTAGTACGCATTGCCGGTACTTTAAAGAGCCAGCACTACATCTCCGAGGTGTTGGAGCCAGTTGTTCTTCCTTGCCTTCAGGGCTTGGTCACAGCCATATTTCAACAGGATAATGCGCGACCACACGTAGCACGCATTGTCCAAAGGTTATTCGTCAACCACCAGATTGAATTGCTTCCCTGGCCGGCTCGCTTTCCGGATCTTTCGCCGATAGAAAACATGTGGTCCATGGTTGCTCAACGATTGACCCAGATTACACCCCCAGCTGCCACACCAGGTCATCTTTGGCAACGTGTGGAAGCTGCTTGGTCTGCTGTACCCAAGAACACATCCAAAGTCTCTTTGAATCAATGCCGAGGTGTGTGGCAGCGGTGATCTCCAACAATGGCGGCTACTCTGGCTACTGATTCTGGCAGGAACCACACTTCACAGAAATCTATAAATTTAATCATTTGATACTTGGTCAACATGTTATCTACAAAATAAATTTTGTTGTGCTATCTCTTGTCTTTCTTGGTGTTGCATTTACGGTGGCCAGCAGTGTAATAAAACTGTGGACAATTGAAACACTCATTATCATACAGAGTCCTGTAGCAAACAGGTTGAAGCTTAATATGTTTTGCGTTATGTTGTCCTGCTTGTCTTCCCTGAAATGTAGCCTCTATGATGATCATCGGAGATGACTTCAATAAAATTCTGACAGAAGCTAAAATGTCGCTAAACCAACTACGAAACTTTTTCCTTCAAAATCATGTTGTGATGCGGACGTTTTTCAAGCTTCATTTGTACTATAAAAATCTATTGAAAAAGATAGATTGAATGCCATGAAACAAAAAAGATAACAGATTTTTTTCGTCAAAAATTAATTATGTACAGTATGTATTCTGTTAATAATTATTTTTAATACATACATGTATTCTTTTAATACAGGTCTTTTAACTTTTGTCTAATATTTATACTGTATAATGTGTACTTTTTAAAAAATACTTTAGAATAATTTTATACATATGGGCAATTGTTGTTTATTTACATAGTTTCAAATTTAAACGGGTTAGAAAAAAAATTTCTCTTCGTGTGTTTTGGGAGTTTTTTCCTACCCTCTTGATAATTCCAAGTTTTTCATTGGTCCCTTCAACTTCGAATTATAGAGAGTCGACTGTATTTGCTTTCATTCCGACATCAAATATGCTCCGAAATTTCCATTCACTATTCATTTGGCAATCAATATATTTAATTAAAACTGCTTTGGTTCAACAATTGTTTAAATATAATGTTTAAAAGCGAATTGATTACTTATTACTGTCGCGCTTTGAAATTAAATAAAGACTATTAGCGACGGTCCTGGTATTTCTGAACCTTAGTCAAGTGAAGAGGACGGCATCTGAAGACAATTCCTTCTTCAAACTTCCACATCCCGATAGCGTAAGTACGGATTAAATGTGCATTAGTCTGTCTCCAAGGCGGGTGTTCAGTGTGGCACCAGGATTCGTAACATCTTGCCGGAAACAATGCAGGCCACGAATTCGAGACCCTCACTGCTTAGCCACATTTAAAAAACAAAGAATGGAGTGGAAACTGTTAAGTTATACTCTTAATTATCACATAATATAAAAATACATTCGAATGTCTATTTACAGAAGCCGCCAAATCCCGAAAAAAGTTCCTTATATGGAAAATTTGTTAAATAGAGATTCATCGTTTAATATACTTTAACGACCCCATAAAACAAATTATAAATTCATAAGTGAACATTCTATATTATTTCAAAAAGCAACGATTCACTCTTTTTTTTAAAAAATTAATATCGATTCACCTTATATATTTTACCCATCAAAAAAAATTCTGCTAGGAGAACAAGAAGATAAAAAACATTGTCCAAGAATAAACTATATTTTTAATTAAAAAAATAATTTTATATTAAAATTAATGAATTTTTCAACGACGTTTTCTAAGCCTACAAGTAATTTTAAACATTATTATTATGCAACCATAATTTTAAGCATACACTACCAAAAATGCGTCCTTAAATTTAATTATGATAAAATCTTTAATTTACTTGAGTTTTATATTTGAAAAATTACGGTAATTTCATTGTTCTAGGTGGATTAGGTACCTGGTAAAACCAGTTCAAGGCCATTGATCACCATAAATTGTTCTAAAAGAGACAATAAGTTGAAAAATGTTCTGAAATATTTTTAAAATAAGGGAAAAAAAATCAAATCACAAGAGAAAATTTCATTAAATATAAGATTCATTTCACTATTTGTAGGTTATTTTACCCAAGAAAATAGTAAAATATTCTTGGTTCCAGGGCAAAGTTTGCAAAATAGAGGTTCGTTACATGGAGGTTTGATTGTGGTTCGATAGTGTTAAGCTGTGGCGTAACGGAGAATCTAGGTCCCCCCTGCAAAGTCAGGTTTTGCCTTTAATATTTTATAAATTAGTTAAATACGTACTTGACGTCGGTTAGGCTTTGGACCCCTAGAATCCTGGGCCCATTCGCGATGCCGGTGTTTCGTTACGCCACTGGTGTTAAGTCAATAGTCTGCATTAGTTGTAATGGTTTTCAGACCAGATTTTTTTAAAAAAATTTTTAAGAAATTATAATTCAAACAAATGACAAATACATCCATAATTTTTGTGTGCATGCGCGTTTGTTATATCCATTAATCAAAAACACGACAGATAAAAACGTATTTTAAAGACGCTGCACTTTGTCAACATGCAAATGACAGTTAGCGACAAATAATAAAGCATCAAGAGAAGGCGAGTGCTCCATCTAAAATGACATCTTTATATTGATTATCATTGATTTACATAACACAGAAGCCGAATGTTTGATTTTCATTGAAAAATCTGTCAAGAACATAGTAGTTAGCGCTTAGAAATATTAGCAATAAATCAAATTTGATTTTTTTGTTTGCTTTCAACTAATTCGCTGATATGTATGAGTCAAAAGTACTTATTAAAACATTACCCGCATAACGTGTGTTTCTACTGAAGCATGAAAACACCACTATTGAAATCAATAAACAAATATAACCATAAATTATAGGTAACTACAGTCGTATTGGACGCCCATCTTTTTTAAATATTGATTTATTCAAAATACATGACAATCTCTGAGTTACTTTCCAAGGCTATTTCGTTAGACTCAGTTATTAATGTTAATTATAAAGAAGGAGAAGAGAATGTTTACTCAAGAAATGTTTTCATCACTATTAGTTGTGGTTAGAGTGGGGTTTTGTGTGCCCCCCCCCCCCCAATAGAAAGAAAAAGAAAAAACCTTGCAACCTCCGAATCTTTTGTAAAATCCTCATCCCTTAGTTTATCATTTAAAATGATGTAATTTATAGAATAAGAAATTTGGTACTTTTCCATTCCACCGGCCTAAATCTAGCCAAGCGGTTTTATTGTTTTAACCCACAATATTCACATAGACAAATGTATAAATGTTTGTTCTCTTGGATTTTAATTTATTTTTGATGTATTATAACAAACAAAAAAAAATGTTATAAGAAAAGACTACGACTTGTATTGAAAAAGGGCGGGAAAAGGTTACTAGCTGGAATATTCCATTTGGCATGGGCTGTATCTTTTTTGGCGACTTGATCGCTTGCATCGCCGAATCGGAAAAGTACCAAAATTTTTTATAAGAATTACATGAAAAATTCTGACTATGTATAACTATAAAAAATACTAATTAAATTTAAATTACTGAATAAAAATTTACTTTTAAATCTTAGAAAATGGTATAATTCACAGTTTCACTTACATTAAAGGGTAAAATTATTAAATAATAATTTATTGCAATTTTTATACTTGCTTACAAAAGCTTAAACGGTTCACAGCACAGACAAAAATAATATTCTGGAGAGAATTAATTTGTTTTAATTTTTATAATAATGGATTATAATATTTAATTCACTTTTTTCTCGCCAAAAAATTCACTTTAAAAATTAAACTTTTTTGTTTCTCACACAGCAAGTAAATTCTTGTAAAGATTAGTAAAAGATTTGTTTGCTAGATGGCAGCACCATTCTAACAAATAAAATGAGATGCTATTTTATTATTATTATTTTAATATAAACAACGAATTTGAAAAGCCGCTTTCACATGAAAACATCAAATAACTACAAATAAAGAACAAACTAAATGAAAATATAAATTGCATTTTTTTTTTCAAACAGATAATTTTGTTTCCGGTTAATTAGTACCAATGCCGGTTTAAGCTCATTTCGGGCCCTGGGCGCAGATCTACGTGCCCCCTCGGCACTGGGGGATCGAAATTTTTTACCAGAAAATCTGGTAAGTTCAGCTTCTCTGGACCCTTCCAGACCCTAGGAGCCCGCCCCAAGAGACTAATGCACCGAGCCAACCAGCACTGATTACTACAATTTCTTGTCGTCAAAGATTTAAATTGAATGGCAGTGTTTTGCTGTTCAAAAAATTATTTTTCATTTCAAGGGATAGTCGAATTAAAAATACCAAGCGCAAATGGATGACACCTTCAATCTAATTTCTTCCCTGAAAATTTTTCGAATTTATTTTAAAGTTTTCTAATTTTTTATCACATGACATAAAATAATATTTTTAAATAACAGGAAATCCATATTATTTTCTCCTGCAATACTGGAAAAGCACGGGAACATGTCTGTTTTTATTTATTCATATATTGTTATTGTTGTTGAATTCTCCTTTCAAAAATATTAGCTTTTCCTAAAATATTTTAAATTTTGAACTTAAAATTAAATTGTTTATACTATTCCCACCCCCTCCATATTTCGAAAATGTTCACAATGTTACTGAGCTTTTCAAGCCAATCTGCATAAATGAATGAACTAGCTAACTTGGTATTGTTTTCCATTAAAAAAAACCCAAGTTATTTCCTAAAATCGAAAATACAAAGCGTATCCGGAATCTAAGTACCGTTTAGTTCGACCCGCAACCGCAGTGGTAGTTTTGCACCATCACTGCACTTTTGCAGTGGTTAGGACCGATCCTAGGGTTTTGGCCGCCCGCGTGCAAAGACCTGATGTGGCACCCCTTTAGAGCAGCGTTTCTCAAACTGTGCTCCCCCCCCCGGGTAGATATGCGTGGTGATAACCCTCCGTGGGGGAAGCGAGCCCAAAAGTAGAAAATAAAAGATTATTTTAAAAAATTATTAATTTACTGAAAGAAAGAAGTAGAATAAAATACGTTTCAACTATAAAAAGTATCACAATACTTATCCTGTTACTTAAAATACAAACTTTAATACTTTTTATATATTGTTAATTTGTACGATTTATAATTAAGGTTGTATTGTAGCTTTGGCGCATCAAAGTACATTATTATTGCATTCAATACATTGTCATTGTATGGAGGAGGGGGAGGGTGCGATGAAATTATTATTGAAAATTGGGTCACTAATATTGAAAGTTTGTGAAGCACTACTCTAGAGAATTTTTCATATTTTGACTTTTACTTAACGTTGACGTAATAAACTCATCAGAGTAAAAAGTAAAACATTAATAAAAATACAAATAGACACAAAAATCCATTCTTTCCTCTATTATGTTTTTCTAAATTGAAAGGCTATTATTAAATTTAAAACTTTTAATTTCCCCATCTGCGTATTGAATTTAAACTCTCCTATATCTTAGGTAATATTGACCCCCCCCCCCTTCCACACACACATCAGATGTTTTCGTAAAGCAATTTTCGCAAAAATCCTTTCTGAGGCGCCTTTGTTAAACATCCTCAATACGCTGATAAGCAAGAAAACCTTTTCTATTGCGGCACATTGCCTGTTCCACCACAAATTTTGCTGTCAAATGAAGGCTGTGTGATAAGAGTAAACATAAATGGACAATGTGGACAAATACACTGGGCACTAACATTCTATTTTTCTTAAGCTATACTATGTTATCGGTAAAGTGGGCCTTATTTTGATGGCTCAATAACTATTTAAAATCCAGTATATTTATTCGATTATCAGGGATATCAGTCGGTGTCCGAACTGATCGTCCCGTGTTTTGTGTTAGTTCAGTGAAAGCAATTATTTTTGGGGATGTAATCCTTGTCCCCTATGTTTGTCAGTATCCCTTAGCCATGGGTCCCAACGCCATATTTATTGACCATTATGCAAGAATACATGGATTTAACGTTGTCAACCAAACATGGTATGCGAAACACTGCTTCGAAGGAAAGGGCCCAGCACGTTCTCCCGACTTTAACCCAATAGAGCATGTCTGGAATAAGCGCTGGAGATACATTTCTGTTTTGGGCGATACTCTTCAAAACTTAATAACATGATTTCTTTGAGATTGGGCTCAGATCCCATAATGTGTGATTAACAGCCTGCTAGGAGGTATGAATTGTAGCTGTGAAGCATGCATCTCCAGTAGAGAAGGTCACGTGTCGTACTGATAAAAGTTTGCAAATAAACATTTTTTTTTTTGACCAAGTTAGGGGCATTATTGTTTATACTACTTATTTGAAAACTAATTGTTGTTTTCTTCAGTAATTTTGCACGGCATTGAATCTTTTTCTGTGGAATTCCGTGTGAAAATTTCATTTCGTTTCAACAAATATTTTTCATTCTATTTTCTGTTTGTTGCCTGCTTTTCGAGACAGAATGAATCTCGAATGAACTAATCCGAAAAAAAAATCTTGCTCACAAGCCTTATTCTTTAAAATATTGTATTTATATTCCGTTACTTCTACCTCTTTTTTTTTCCAACGGAAAGTAATGTTAAGGTCGATTTATACGACCTTTTTAGCTTCACATTGCTTTGCTGTCACTTTTGGTGATCACACTGAATGATCGATATTATTTTCTTCGAGAAAACAAGAAACGACCGCCAAGGCTTTGACACATGTACTGATAAATTGGCGTATAATTATGAATATTTAAAGAAACACTCACATACATTCCTGTATCTACACCATTGATAAATGTAATACTGCCGACACATGAACGTTTTTCATTCTGATCCATCTTCATACCTTACGTTTATTTTTTGCTTCTTTGGATGTATATTCAATTCATCACCTATAAATTGATGTAAAAATTCAACACCCGATTGGTCGATACATATTGTTTGTTCTAATTTTAATTTTTTCCCACTAACTCAATGGATTTCACTCGCCTATCTTGGGATAGAGTATTTTTTCAGACACCCTCATAGCTTATCGCTAGAGAGATAATATTCGATTAATTTGAACTGTCACTAAATTCTTTTCTTCAAAATGGTGATCCGACACGGTTGAAGTGATTCAGATCTCTAACATAACCCCCAATGTAGAAAAGTGATGTTTTTATTTACATCAATTTAGATATTTAAGAAAAACTAGAGGGTTACCCTCTGTCCACCTAACGACGACCAATCCTTATTGTACAAATTATAAAACTGTTCATACCTACTGCTCAAGTTGTAAACCTGTAATATACATCTATTATGTAGTTTTAAATTGTAATATTCTCGACCAACGCCGCCTCTTACATTATTATGGTGTTTCAATGGAAACTTGTCGAAATATTGGCGATACAGTCAAGTTGGTATCATTTTTGAAGACAAGATTTGGTGCCTTCACAACCATGTTGCGACCATTTTGGCACTTGGTGATCATAGGGGTGCTTCGTGAAATTATGAAGACGATAACATCACGATCTGTGGCTAAGTGGATTTTTCGAGAAAGTGTTAGATGGTAAGGGAGGGGGTCGACCTCTAGGCAAAACGTTCTTGGCGTTCCTCCTTAGTTACGTTCAACTTTTTACGACACATTTGTTCTAACTATACCTTATGTTAGTAAAAATTGGTCTCGTAAAGAAAAACATTTTTTGAAATACAAGGTGGTTTGTGAGAACTTCCTTTTTTGAAAATGCAATAAAACCACAAATTTCGATTCGACTTTATTGTTATTTTCCCCCTACCACACAACAATGGAATTTTGAATTTACACAGTTTTATATAAACACAATGTCTCTTAAATGTCTCT
>BMAO01023260.1:0-23354 GCA_019973975.1 Trichonephila clavata | reverse complement strand
CGGCCGCTGGATGTTTTCGTGCTTCCGTGAATCGGTTTTGCCGCCGCGGCGCCATCACAAAACATCGTTTTCCTGTCGTTTTCGTTCAGCTCGTCGTCGCTCGTTTTCTCATCTCCGGTCAGAAAAACTCTTGTTTACTTTTCGTTCGTTGAACATCGTCGTCCAGGCCGTCTGCATTGGCCGTTCTTCACAATAGCACCGTTCTCTGAAGAACTCTCATTAATTCAGAACATCACCATCATGGCCTGTTAGCAGGTTCCGTTTTCTAAGTTACGTTGTGTCGGTATCTCCATGTCTACCTTTTTATGACCGTACCGATGTGGTGCTTTCCATCGTTTTTCTTTCTTTCTTCCAAGTGGACATGATCAACCGACTTTGTCAAAGGTCCACCATTGACCTTCATACTTATTAATAAAAATATTAGGTTGTCGTGTTTATTCTTTTAGTACGTGACTTTTATTATAATATTTGTATTCTATATATGTACTTTTAAATTAAATTATTCATACATTGTCATCTTCGCTAATGTTTCAAATAATGTGTATAAGAACATCTACGATATTTAAGTTTTCTACCTCTTAGATAATAAATTCAGCTGATTTTGACGTTTTCATTATGTTTCCCTCAATTTTCAATTTATGAAAGTCCTGGATTATAACCATTAATGATATTAGAATTCAAAATTAATTCTTCTATTTATATTTACATATTGCATTCAAGCATTAAACTCAACACTTTCTTGGAATACCTTTGCTTACAAATCTTTCGACTCTCACCATTAATTTTTTTACCTAGTATTTCCAAATATACCTCTTCAGTAAAGATACTTAACTTGAACTAGCTTTTTCCGTGATTTGATTTTAACTGTCGTCTAACCTACAAATCAAGATTACAGTGATTCAGATAAGTCAGTAAATAAAATGTATTATTCATGCACATCACATTATAATATATCATTAACTTATATTATATAATATATATATATAACTGTAACCTTTTCTTATATATTATTTCATATATTATCATTCATTATATATATATATATATACTTATATAATATATTATATATATATATATATCATCATATATTATAATTTATAAGTGATGATTTAGGCTAAATAATATCCTTTACATAATAGATTATAGGTTTCTAACCTTACAATAATAGTGTAAACTCATTTCACTAGAAATTTCGCCTTTCTCCTTTCAATTTTAAGTATGAATTCAGTAGTGGCTGGCGAAACACTACAATCCTGATCTCTAAACCATAGAGTTGCTAAGTACAGTGGCGCTAAAGACTATTCTATCCATACTAGTTATCTTAAGATTTATGAGTTATAACACTTTTTATTGTTATATAATAATTATATATAATAAATAATTATAATTATTTATAATTTAAATTATTAAATATAATAATATTTTATAAAATATATATTATATAATATATACATATTATATTATGGCATATATATATATATATATATCATATATATAATATAAATTATAAAATATATAATAATTAAATATAAAATATATATAAGATTATTATAATAAAAAATTTTTACTCTACTTGTAGAAACTGAAATGACTAAACAGTTAAAGATAAATATTGATGATTTTAAACTTCAAAACATGAATACTGTATTTTAAGAATATTTTCAGGTTTTTGTAAAAATCCTAAGAAGCATAAGACGTTCCCTCACTACTCTGCCCCTGGAAGCGTAAATGGTCAAGTCGAAACTGTGCCATATGCAAGTGTGGTCCGTACCATTAAGAATACCATGCAGGCGATACGATACGCAAGTTTAATGTAGCAAAAGTACTTAATTTTGTAGCAGTGATGGATTTTGGTGAGTGGGATGCACCAGTATTCATCTTGTCGGTTAAACGAGGATGCAGTATTGATGTCTCATTTCAATGAACTTTTTGCTTTAGTGAGTGAATAAGAATGATATCAAATTCATATCCCTAAAAATGATAAATTAGAAAATGCTATTAATTGTGTAGCAATTTTGAATAAAATTCTTCTCTTAGTTATAAGTATTCTTTCTACTACTAATTATACTATTAATTAATAGTAATCATAAGTATATTCAAGTATCAACTACTTAGAACAACTTATTTTAAATGGTGGAAGGAGTTGTTTGTTTTAGTGTGAATATACTTTGAAAATATGCCCAAATAAGAAGGAAAATTGTATCTATAAGTAAAATGGTAAATTGGGTAATAAAGCAACATAACTGGTCATTATATACAAAACTTTCATAATGACTTTCAATTTTCAATTCTGATCATTTTACTATGCTTATTCATGCTCAAATTACCTTCAGGATGAGTACTAAATATACTAAACAGCTCATCATGTTATCTCTATTATATAAATGAGTTGTATGAAATATGTTAATATTTCAGTAAACTTGTTAATAAAACAGCTTGATATCTGAAGGTTAAAACTTCTACTGTATTCCGAACATTACACTAAAATTTCATTTAATTTTTCAAAACTTTTCAACATTTTGCTGTCTGCTGAGCATTTAAACATACATTTGATAAACGCATTTTAATTATGACATCTTACTTAAATAATAGTTATCGTAATTACTGAAATACTTGTGAGTTTTGTTCTAATAAACGGAAATAATAAGATGGTATTTTAAAAGATTAATAAGTGGTCTGATAAGTAAATCATTTGGTAAATTCACATTCTGGATATCATATCGACCTTAAATATAGTCTTATGTCCAAGTGCAATGACATTGATAGAAACGTATTATATTCTGTTTTTTTTAAAATAATTTCATTACTAAATTATATATATACTATAAATAACAACTATATTATAATATTTTTCTAAAACAAGTTGCCTAATGTGCATATATACAATCATAAAATGAAACGTTTCATCCACCTCAAAGAACAGATTCTGACTATGGCTACCTTTTCAATATGAATGTACATTCACCAGTTGCAAACTCAAAATCAAAATTTCCGTACAATAAGCTTTACTAGTTCCTGAGTTTTTAAAAATATCTTGGTAACTTAAAGCCATAAGTTACATCGATGATTTGTTTTTCAGGTCAAAGTTTCAAATTTTGTGTAAAATTTATTTCCTACATAGCGCAATTGCTTGACATCTTCTGTTACTATATTACAACGTAACCATTAAGATCAGTATTTTCTCTCATAATATTGTTTGATGAAAGTGTTTAGAACTTTTGATAATGTATAAATAAAAAATTCTCAAATAATTTGCTACTTTAGAAAAAAAATCTACTTACTGAAAATTTTTAATTTCTCCCATCAAATGCCACTGTTGCCCTAGATTAGGTTTGTTGTACAAATATATTCGTAACTGATTGTCGTAAATCTTTTAATAAGTTCAGTAGTGTTAAAGTCTTGAACTAAAATACTTGGTTTTTATCTTCTAAATAACAAATTATATTTGGGATAAAGTAACAAAAAAATATACAAGAAATAATTTACTTTTTGCTGAGCTTTGCGGTAAATTCAAATTTACTGGATTTTTGGAAGAGTTGATTTTGTGTATTTAATCGGGCTATACGTTTACTAGGTAACGAAAAATGCTATACCTTTTTGAAACGAGATCAAATAATTCCTGCTTTTCACATAATTTTATTCAACAATATATGTGTCCATCTTTGCATTGAATAACTTTTTCTCTCCAATTGGGACTTTAATTTAATTCCTTTTAGACAACGAGGTATTTTATTAAAATGTTAAATCCTTCTTTTTAGTTGCTTTTCTTGATTACAAAACTATTTACCTTACATATGATTGCCAAATACTGGGCATGTACAATGATGATCATTTAAAAATCATATTTGAACCTCTGCGATACGATAAAGTATAGATGAATGATCAGAGAAATATACAGGTTTGTATTCACCGTGTGATCACAGCACATTCAAGTTCTCGATCGTAATTCAAAACAGCGTAGCAATGACGAAAATAGCGAGTTTTGCGCATTAAATAAATAACGGTCTATGTCTTCATACTAACAGTCGCCTTGGGAGAAAATGGTGTTGCAATTTGTTTTAATGAAAGCCTTCCTTCTGAAGAAGAAGTGATTATTAAAATTAAGACTTGTTATAGGAATCTACTTCGAGTTAAGAGAGAAAGGGTTGAACTGCTAACGGATATGGTGATCTAGTGTATAAGCTAGTAAAGAAACTCCGTTGTACATTAGATTAATACTAAATTTTGTCAATCATTTAGCTTGGATAGTTGGATTATGAACAATGTGAATAAGAGTCGTGATGCCTAACAGTAGTGATCCCTTTATTAATCTATCTGTATCTGTCCTTACCTCGACTACTTCACGCATTATGTGTATTAATTGGGTTTGCGTCGAGAATTATTGAATTTGTGTCTTCGTTGAGTTGATTAATAGAACAAATTTGTTTGGCTGTAGCTACATCCCTTTCCCACACTAATGAATGGACTACGGGTTTCCTAGGTACGAATACGCAAGAGTTTTCTATATTTCGTGCTACGTGCATTTGAATCCTTTGACAGAAGTAACAAAACAAGAGGCATTTCTGCAGCAGTGTATCATGAGCTAAACAAGTTGCGCAAAAAGCGAGCTTTCGTCAGTGTCCAAAGAGTGAAAGAGTGAAGATTTTGATTCAATCCACAGATGTCTACAAGATTTACCACAACTGAACTGGAATGCCCCAGAACGCAATTTGGAAGATATTGGAGAAAAATTACATTTTAGAAAAAGTAAATTAAATAATGTAATGAACAGGCTGAATTAGATGAACGTATGGGGTGCTAAGGTTCACATCTGTAACAGAAAAACTTGTCACTCTTCATTCATATGATCGACTTTGATATGTATATCAGTTTGGATAATATGATTTTAAATTGGTGTATCGTAGCATACATCACCCTGCGTGATATAAGGTGATATCAACAGAGCTGAGCGTGAAAAATATGGACGAGAAAGACCTCCATTCTAAATGCACAATTTAATTTAATTTCCGTAAGATGTGTGTTATCTGCGTTGTCCATTTACTTAAATTTCACCTATTTTAAATTTTGATTAAAGGGTTCTGTATAAATTCATATTTTGTTTGCTGGATTTGGTGTCAATTATTGGGTTCCATATGAAATCATTTAAATTTGATTGTACTCGCCTTCACGATGTGATATTATGAAAATGAAACATAGCACAAACAAATTTATAGGTATTCGACAGGTTCTGCAAGTGGTTTGAGAAAGGGTATAAGTTAAGATTATTCTACCTTGTGTTTGGATATCAGCTGAGATTAAAATACACATATAAAAGTTTTCAAGCATTATTTTGACAGAATAAACGTTAAATGACAATTTGCAAAAATGAACATATTTCAAAACATTCTCTTTTATGGAAATAATACATGCTAAACGTAATGTTTGACGGTATGGCAACTAATACTTCTATACAGAGCAAAACTAAAATTTTTGAATATATTATTTAGAAGTATTATTCATTTGTATGCATTACAAATAAAAACTTTTAAACTAAAAACCAGCATTATTACTCAATAGATTTAGCTCCTAGAAAATAATGTGATTTTTAAAATCGATTCAGCTGTGCAACATTCTTAACCTGTCCTCTTGCGGAAAACTTTATTTAAATATTATGGTAACATTTTCTCCGAAGAATGAGTGTCATAAATTATGTAAGTATAGTTATGTAGTTAGTATTGTTTCAGGTTCAGTAGGAGTAAGTGAACCTAATAACATGGATTAAGTAAGTTAAGTAAACTAGACGACACTATATGTTGTTAATATTAAGATTGACACTTTGTTCAATTAGCTAAGTTAAATTGTATTCTAAAGTCGGTTGGATAGGATTACTTCAAGTATACTTAAATATAAAAGTATATTGCCTGGATGTGCTAAGTATTAGTGAGTGATGTTTAGAATCTCAATATTCTCGTCACTCGCCATTACTCTCATGTTTATCAATTATGACTTCTTAACTAGTTGTTGAATTTAGTCAGCTGTTGCGAATGTAATAACTTAATACTGCTTTTGACTGCAGTATTTTCCTTTCTAACTCTCGTCTCACACAATGATATAGATTTAATCTATTGCAAGTACTGTACAGAGTTTATCTAAGCAGATAACGATAATTTTTAATAAGCGAACTAGTAGTAATAGAAGATTTCCATAAAAGGAAAATGTTTTGAAAATATGCCATTCTTTCTTCATTTTGTGTCGAATTAAATAATTTTTACTGTCAGTAATATTGTTAAACTAATATATATATTTATTCTATATAATTCAGGTGACACTAAATATCTAATAAATTATTCATTAATAGGCATTTTACAAGCCATTGTTCCAAACGTTGTCAAATACTTAGCAATATGCATTGTATGTTGTATTTATGTAAATTAGTTATCCTGCAAGATCAAAGGTTTCTGTAACATATGCTCCCATACCGGGAAAAATATTCTAAATGGTATCACATGATAGTTTGAACTGCTGTTATTTATATGTATGATTTATCGCATTATTATATACATATATTTCAGAAATATCTTCTATATTTTGAACGGTAACTACTGAAAACGTAAGAAATTAAACTTATATGTACAAATATTTGCATATAAGTAATAACAAATATGTAAATATAACTTATAGTACAAATAAATAATAAAACTTACATACCTCTTCAAATACCAGTAAACCTTGAAAGGTTTTTTTGACATATCACGTGTAATCGTGCTTTAAAATTTTCATTAAAATAAGAACAAATTGTGCATCATCGTAATAGTCATCGCATCTAAACCACGAAGTTTGGGACTCCGTAAGTCTACTAACTCTAATTTAGTGGAACAAATAATTTAACTCTAGTGACTCATTGGTCGGACTCAAACGTAAGATCAAGAAGAAAGAGAACAATAAGATTAGGAAGATCTTACATCTGGGATTAGAAAAGTCATAGACACGCGTAAGAATGAGTGTACAATTTTGTTACGCTGATGGGTTTAAACAAAGTGCTACTACTCCTTAACCTGAGTTTGCCTTAAATAATTTATTATTATTTGCTAAGGTTGGTTGTGATATGATATTATAGTATATATATACAACCTGCATATATACTATATATATATATATATATATATATATATATATATTATGTTCTGACTATACTACAGTTATCTTAGGTTTAAAGCTATTTTTGTATATTTTTGTAATATATATATATATATATATGATTTCTTACATCGAAAATCTTTAATTCAATTTTAATTGTGAACTATTGTCAATAATTTTTTAAACAACATTTTTTTTTTACAATTATATTAGGATTTATTTCGAGGAACTGATTAGGTTATATATATATATATATATAATATGCACACTATTTCAAATGATGAATTAAACAATCTTAAAATATCCGTAATAGAAATATTAAGAGTTTAAAAAGATAATAGATACAAATAGAGGAAGATACTTTCAATATAGATAGTGTTTATTTTCAAATTACCCAGTTAAGGCGAGGTTTTAAAATTTGAAAGTTAAACCAATATATTTTCAATGAATGTAATGTTTCGTGATATAATATGATATTTTATTCTTAGAAATCATTAAAGAATGAAAGGTGTTGCACCTTTTTAAAATTAAATGTATTTTTTTTTATTTTTCAGAGGTCTTATTTATTGTTTGGATATCCACTCAGTGAAATTCAATACAGGCCAGTCAGGATTTCAAGTCTTAAGACAGTTGCTCAAAAATTTCTTTTCTTAATGTTTAGATCTAATAAATCCTAAATGTTTAGAGTAGGATGGAATGAACCTCAATATTTGTTGGAAAAAGGGGTGTTATAGTTCCTATGTTCTGTTCACTTTCCAATGTATGAAAGCCACACAGTCTACAAATAAATGTATCATGCATTTGTAAAGAGCTCTTCGTGTAATAAAACAATTTTAGAGAGAGAAAAAAAAGGTTTAGGAATTACAATATTTGTTTCTAAGAGTTTATAGTGCACATTTAATGGAAATTTTTTTTGTAAAAATACACTGACCGTAAAAAAATACAAAAACCAAGAAAGACTTGTGTTAGATAAATGAAATTTGGTAGGCGTGTTTATATACCTAAAAAATGACTTATATTCTATTTCGCGCTTAAGTATGGCACTAGTAGCCCATACATTATTTGCCAATCAAAGTTGTTTAAATGCGAGCTGTAAAGTTTGCGAGAGTTATTTGTCTGTGAAATTTAACTTATTGAGTTGATCTTAGAGAACAATGCCTTTAGGAAAACAAAGAGGCTCTTATCAGCAGCTCACCGAGATTGAACGAGTTCATGTAATAGGACTTTAAGAAAGGGGAAAATGCAAACGAGATATTGCAAAAAAGCTTGGCCCAGAATGTATCCACTGTGTATGATTGTGGGGTGAAGTAGACCAGGGATAGTACTGCCTCAAGAAAATCCAGTTCCAGTCAGCCACGTGGCACTACTGCGAGAGAAAGCCACCGTATTAGGCATACGGCTGTGGTGAAGTGTAATGCGTCTGCGGCAGAAATTCGAGGTGCAGTTGGTACTACAGTGGCAAAACTAACTGTTAGAAATCAGTTACTTTAAAGGCAGCTACGATCCAAGCGCCCTGTAGTGTGTATTCCGCTGCCATTTGCGACACCAATGGTGTCAAGGTAAAGCTCACTGAGTGAGTGAGTGAGTGAGTGAGTGAATTTGGGGTTTTTTGGCTCAAGAGCCAGTCCTGACCATACTGCGCCAAACATTTGTTAAAATTAAAAACATATCTTAAAATGTCAACAACAGTACGGTCTCAATAAAAAGTTAAAACATCAATTTAAAAATGAAAATCCAATTCAGAATATAAAAGATAAGTTTTGGTAGGGGATACCCCACCAAGTCAGATAAGATGAATGAGGATAATCAAAAGCAATTGAATTAAAATATGTAACATTGCCCACCATAAGAAAGTTCTATATCTACAAAGCTATTATTCCAAAAACTAAGTAAAAAAAATCAATAATTCCCTGCTTTTTTTATCTCGTGTAGGTGTTATGTTGGAATATTTACCGTCTTTTACTAAAATATTTGGTATATCAAATTCATCCTCATCATAATTTATCATGTCTTCGTCTGATGATTCCTGCTGATGTGAACTTTTTCGTGGTTTGTGGGGTGTTATTTTTATTTCTATTTTCGGTTTATTTGTTTTTACTAAACATTTTTTCTTCGCACGAGTTAATTTTCGAATAGAGGGGATGTGGAGAAGCGGATATGTTTGATTAAGATTATTCAATAGGAGTAAAGATATTGGCGGTAGAAAGAACGACATCAGACATAGAAATAGGAGTTTGAGTTTCTGACTCTGTAGCTGCTATTTAAGAGGTGGGTGGCAAGAGATTTGCTTGGGTTGACGATGTGGTTGTTGTTGTTGCTAATGCATCCTGTCTGACGTAGTCAGATCAAGGCCCACGAAATTCATCATGGCATCAGCCTATATTGAACGCCTGTCGTTAGCCGTAGCTTTGAGCACCATGCAGGTGACAGTACGATTTGGCTCGGTTCCACCCCAATTGACGATGTGGAAACAGCAGAAGTGGATGCTGATATATTTTGCTTTAAGAGGGATGAAGTTGGTTGAAGAAATTTTATAGGTAGACAAATTATTTTTGTAATATTTTCATCTGTCTGTGTGGAATTGCTTACAGTTAAGGATTTGGCAGCCTGTGCATAAGTTTTAGGTACGTGTGGGAGTATTAGTTTTCGTGCTTCTAAGTAAGGGATATTTTTATTAGTTTTGATCTCCTATTTTTGTTTCTCAATTTTCCATTTAGTGCACAGTTTCAAATCAGATGGATGGGTTTGTGAACAATAAACACATTTTGGCTCCAGATTGCAATCTGTGGAAAAATGTCCAACAGAAGCACATCTGGAGCACGTTAAATTTCCGCGACAGGCTGTTTGTGAATGTCCGAACCTCTGACACTTAAAACAGCGCAAAGGATTCAGTATGTATGGACGGATTTTATAATTTAAATAACCTGCTTTTATATTAGTTGGGAGTTTCGGGCTATTAAAGGTCAGAATTAGATGTTTAGTCGGAATTACTGTTGTTTCTTTTTTTATTGTAATTCTCCTGACCTGAATCACACCCTGATCTGAAAATCCTTCAAGGATTTCTTCATCAGGGATGGTCAACAGGTCAGGTTCGGAAATGACACCGCGGCAAGAATTTAGTGATTTGTGAGGACTTATTATCATAAGCAAATCGAGAAATGTTTTTGCAAGCAGAAAAGACTTCGTTTGTAGAGCAGATACAGTTTCAATAAGTAGGTCATCGGATCGCAATCTTTTTACAGATTTCGGTTCACCACCTATTCCAATTAACGCTTTATGTATAGAAAATGGCGATTTTTTGCTAACTGACTATTGTTCGGTAAGGATATTACTATAAAAATCTTGAATTCGTGGCAATTTGATCAACGTTAATTTTGGGTAAAATAAGGCCTTTACCCGGGCACTACAGCATTGGATCCATATGCGCGAGAAAACTTCGTCCTGGCGTGCCTCCACCCACCACAGAGTCCAACAAGGAGGCAGTGTGCCAGTCATCTGGCAAAAACCAGGCACGGCGCTTACCTGCAGTACACCCACAATATAGTGCTACAGCATCAGGGCGAGGATCCAATGGGTAAACCCGCCACCCCTTATCTGCAGCACTAACCCTACAGCAATGTCTCTCCGGGTACACCGGAGAAAGGTATCACCAGCCGATTGACAGGAGCGGGCTCACTCCTGCCACCCGTCTATAACGAAGCGTGGTCCAAAGGGAACGCAAAGGTATCCCCAGGACACCATTTTCCTCCTTACGGAACGCCGCACACGGCAAACATGCGGGTTGACAAACAACGGTGTTAGTAAAACACAACACGAACATCGAAAATAATATCAATAAAAAGGAATCAAATAAACGTATCACAAATTAAAAAAACTAAACTGTGTTAATAACAATATATAAAGAATATAATACAATTACAATAAAGAAATTAACATTCTAATCATGTGTATTTAAAAAACTTTAATTCGTGGTCTAGAGGGAAAGGAAAGAAAGGATGAATGTAATGACAAGAAAGAGGGTCGAAAATAGAGAAAGACCACTAGGGTAACCCGGGGTCTCACTGGAGGATGGAATGGGGGTCTGTTGTGTTATCTAATGAAAGCAGGTTCTGCCCTCATGCCAGAGTTGGCCATGTGTTAGTCAGAAGGAGGCCGGGGGAAAGCCTGCACTCTGTCTGAGGCTTAGACGCACTGGACTTACATTTGGATTGATGATCGGGGGGGGGGGCAATTCCCTATGATAGCAAGAGTACTTCCAGGGTTTACCCAAACACACTGACTACAAATTTGCACGTCAGTCTGGAAATTTAACTTATAGTACTGCCATTCGTTACCAGAAACAAGGGAGAGTTTCCAGCAGATAACACTAATCATCGCACAGCTGTTGTAGTGCAACGTGCTCTACTGAGTGTTGACATATTACCCTGGTCTGCGAGGTCACCTTATCTGTCTCCAATTGAACACATATGAAATATTATTGGATGACAACTCCAGCATCATCCACAGCCAGCACTGACTGTCCCAGTATTGACACAAGAACAACAAACATGGAACATTTTCCCCTCGAAGTGACAATTGTCACCTGTATGACACAGTGCATGCACGCTTGCAGGCTTGAATTGAAAATTTTGGGAGTTACATTGTCTATTAATGTAACAGCATTTTACATTTGAAATGCATTTTCTTGAACTTAAACTAATTTTTGTAATTTTGAAAATGTATTCAATTAAAGATGTTTACCAATTGCATTACCAACATTTCATTACTCCACAAAAATTTTTTCTTAATTTTGGGATTTATTCCGTCAATATATCTTCCTTATTTACTACTGCTGTATAAGGATTTAGCAACTCTAAGCACTAGTGGAACTTTCGAAAAATATTAGCTAAAACTTAGGATATTATAACATTTTTTTAAAAAGAGAAATTCCTCTAAAGAAGGGAGGGAAGGGAAATGTGATTTCACGGGTAAAATATTCAAAGATAAAAATCAATGCGTATTTTAAATGAATTTTAACTTGAAACTGCCGGAAATATTTAGTTCTTCGTACACTGAATATTATATATAAAGAAGTACATATAAAATTGTTAAATAAAATACTACATTTTTCACAATATTCATATCATTTCTCCTCTTTTGTATACAGTAAACTTCTTTTTAAAATGATTCTTAATTTTGTATTAATGCTTATTTTATAACAATGATGGTTTTTATACCTGTTGTTAGAATGATTTTTCAAAAAGGGAATTATTAGCAAGCGTTAAATGGGAATTAAGATTTTTTTTGTGTGGTTGCGGATTGGTTAAGCTTGCAGACCTAGTTTATCCCTCAAACCTAGTATATCTTTTAAGGGCAGCCCTAATTAGATGGTATACCAAACAATCACAAATAATTTTGACATCCAGTTTCCTTTCTAGATGGAGGCATCTAAGCTCTGCCGATACGATATTTTACTTGGAATCGAATTTTTCCGAAGTCAAACAAGCTCTCAAGGGATCATTTTACATGCCTCATAATCATACGACATGAGGGCTGTTGATTTTTTTCATCATGAAATTGCACCGAAATTGGACCAGTGTCGAAACTGTGCAAACTTAAGCATACAAAGTCCGCGCTAAACCATCTACGCGCCACTTACCCGGCTGGCAATAAATATTCCTTTTATATAAAAACATTTTAAAACCGTACATATACATTGGGTTACATTAAGTTGTGTCAAATTGAATGGCTGTTATTAGAATTGCATGAATTAATCCTCCCGTGATTTCCACGGGCAACGTAGATATAGTAAGATTTGCGCCTCCCTCGATTTCAGATGCTATGCATTTTACTAACCTTCCTGTTCCCTTTTATATTTTTATTAATGTTTTTAAATTCAAGTTTTTATTATTTTATCATATATTTTAAAATAAAACTGGTTTACAATTTTTTGTTTTGTTTTTGTGTTGCATATTTTAAATCTAAAATACAGATTTGTCCCGGCATCCCTAGCGCGAAAAAAAACGAAGTTCCCGTGCTGGGTATCTCATACCCAAGAATGTTACATTCTGTTCCATATAATTTGTAAACAAAGGGGGAAAGGAAAAGAAATACAATCTGTTTATTACACTTTTCACTCTTAAATTTAATTTTTCTTTTATTTTTATTAGGTCATTCAGTACTTTGTTTATACACTCCTTTAGTCTTCGTCACGAGTGAGTGAGATGTTTTTCACTGGATCTTAATTTTTTAAAACTTCTTAGAATCACATTGCTTGCTGGTTTCCACATTCTTTACATTCTTCTGTAAATCGAATTTCAAAACACTTTAGAAATCAGCATCTGGTTTGATGTTTGGAGGGGGGTTTCTGAGTACTTAACAAAATAATATGCGCATTTATCGTAGCAACGTTTAACAACCCAAAAAAGATTGCCATAGGCAGACGATTACATTTCTAGCTATTAAATAGTTTGTGGTCTGTTTATCAAGGACGATAATTGTTCCCTCAGTTAAATTATCTGTATCTATTTCAGTTGAGGAATCAGGTTAGCTATTATAATCTTCATCATTTGATTCTTCATCATCATCACAATAAAGAGATCTTCTTCATCCAAAAATGCTGTTGCACTATATTTAGTAAATACTGTATCTATTAAATTACTTAAATATCACATTTCTGTATCATAACTACAATAATGTGCCATAGCATAAGAAAGACATAAAATGTGCAAGGTATGACACACCCGAAGAGGCGGTATCTAAAACTATATATATTTAGATTTCACCTACAATCCAAGGCTCTTCAAAGGATATGACCTTAAAATAAGCTAAACGAGAAACCAGCATTTTTTTCCAAAAAAAAGTTTAGAAAGAGCGTTGAAAAAAAGTTACATGATGGATATGACATACCCTGCTCGAGAAATGCCGGGTTAATATGTAGATTATAAATACGTAATAAAAAATGGGCAATTTCTAGACTTACTATGATAAAATAACTACGCAGTGATAGGGTTAAAAATTCTACTCAAATTAGACTGTATTTTCATGCTTGAGCTATGTTTTCAGAAGAAAATATAGATTTTTATTGTAATATGGAAACACCACAACAACAAAATTATATGTAACACACCAGCTTAAATCTTAAATTGTTATTACTGAAATACTTCTCAGTATTGCATGCACAAAATAATTTTATATGGGATTACGAATTTGAAAAATGTTTATGAACATAAAAGGTATTAAGAAGCTTCCATAGGGCATCATAATTATATCATCAGATTATATTATGAAATACATCATAAATATATGTTTATATTTTTCACAAGTAGCTCTTTTATCCATTCAGTCTAGATGTTAGCGACGCTAATTCGTATGTAGTAGAGCCTCGGTTCGAATCCCGGAGAAGGCATGACTGTTTTGTTTATATCTCATAGATGTGCGGTAGAGTTGTACTCTAAATATTCTTCGAGCCTTAAGTACTCTCCAGTGTTTGGGAGAACAGAGGTGAGAGGTCTTTGACCACCCCGAAGGTGCCCTCCCACAAAATTGAGGTTGTACCGAGACAAACGGCACTGTCATCTGCATGGTGTTCAAAGCTCCGGCTAACAACAGACGTAAAACTCGCCTCTTGCCAAAATGAATTTCGAGGGGCATCGATTTTGACATAATCAATCAAGTGGCATCAAAAATACACAAATACCTCTATTTCTATTTTTCCCACAAATCTTCTAATTTGGGCATTTTATTTAAAGTAAAAATGATTACAAAATATAGTGATTATTAATGAGTAACCAAAATCATTGTTTTTGTGGAATATCAGCAGTGCGTCTTAAGCAAAAATGTTTTTCAATTCCTTCTATTAGCTCACAATTTCCCTGTATCTGGTTCAAATTTTCAATCGTTAATAAAATGCATTTTAAAGCGCTCATTTGACCTGAGATTTTATATATAAGATTATTTTAATGGCAATACAGTAATTTAATCATAATTTATAAAATTTAATTGATTAAAAATTATTATTCAAAGAGTTACAAATGCAGCTTCATTGACATCATTTTTGGTGACATAGCGACCATTTTGGCGACATGTATTAAAATTTTATAAAAGGTTTTTCTCATATTTTAAAGCACTCATTTGATCTTCAATTTTCTAAACTCTATTGTTTTGGGTGACAGTTTAATTTAATTATAATTAATTTAAAATAATTAACTAAACTAGTCATTTAAAGAATTACAAATACAGCCACACATTGGCTTCATTTTTAGCGACTTGGGTCAAAACTTTAAAACATTTTTTTTCTCACCATTTAAAGCCTTCAGTTGAGTTGAAATGTTATACATACGATTGTTTTAGATGACAATACGATACTTTAATGATAATTAACAAAAATTAATTGGCAATTAATATTGTGATTTTGTCCTATGTATATACATATTTATGTTATAATTGGAATTACTGAATAAAAAGTAACTAAAATAAAATTTTTCTCTGTTGACCTAAGTAGGCTTTTAAAAAACTTTGACTTTCAAAAATTTTTGAAAGTCAAAGTTTTACTTGTTGATTATTACTTTGTAAAACTCAGTAACAATAAAACTTATTTCTTAGTTCTTATGTAGTATAAATTTCTTATTTTAAGGGAGAAAGAGTGAGGGCATTATATGATATTAATTTTACTTGCAATTGTTTGATAACATCATGGAAAATAAGGAAAGCAGAATATATCATTCATAATTAAATTTTATCAGATTATAAAAATAAAACATAAGTTGCTCTCCGAAATTCACAGAAAACCGGTCTGCAGTTATTGCATTTTTTAAAAATGATTTGAAAAAATCCATTTTAAAACTTCCAAAAAAGCCTAACTTAGTGTTACAAAAAATAATATAAATAACAAAAGGCTTCTGCTAGGAGAATTTTGTTTTTTAATAAAAAGTAATTTATATTTTTTCTTTTTATTTTTTTAAAGTTTTACGCAGTATCTGTGTGTGATGTGAAAAAATATTTCACAGTTCATCTACTGCATCGAAGTTTTGAAGCAATTTTTCTTTCGAGACGGTTAGCTGTCGCTACTGAAATTAATTTTAACAAAATGAAATTTCTAATAGACGACAGGCAATATTACTGGCGTGCCATTTTAAGTCCTACAATATATAGAGTTGGGATTTAGGCGGAATATGGCTTCTTTTTTCAGAACTTTCGATAATAAATTACTGCTATGCTGCACATATTTATTATTATTTTTAAAAAAAAGCTAAATTTATGGTTTTTTGAGTTTTTTTCATTCTTATAATTTTAAAAACTGTGCTCTAAAAATAATAGTTTCTTGCACAATTCTATTTTTTCTGAATTATCAAAGTAAATACCCTTACATTTTAAAAATTGCAAAATAATTATATATATAATATATATATATATATATATATATATGTAACTAAGTTTTTTTAAAATAATAAATAAGTTTACAGTAAGGTTTCTTTTAATAAATTATAATTTTATATATTTAGAGATTTTATTACTGTCATACTTTAAATCACATTTTTATAAGTTTCGGAAAATTTTCTTTCTTCTTGTTTTCTGAGAAAGAAAACATAATATTTATTTACATACAAATTGGTAATTATTTTTTTATGTATATAATGGTTTGCTATTTTTACAAATAAGAGTTTGAGTTAAAATTCATGTTAATATATTAGTAAATTAAATCGATTACATGGGTGTGTTTGTGTGCGTGTGTTCCCTTCTCTCTTTCAGTATATATATTAACTTTAATTTTTAGATTCTTGGCTTCATTTTTCGAAAATATCTTTCTTTTTATTAGCCTGTTATGTTTGATCATAAACATTCACACAAAGCTCTTTTTTTTTTTTTTTTTGAGAAATCACGATAAAAAGAAATTTTTAATATATTTTACTTCACATAATATAATCAATGTACCAGTACGTCATTCTTTTTAACTAGATATAAAATTATTACAAAAATGAATATACTGATCACTTTGTTTATGGGAGTTCAGTTACAAGATCTTCGAATTCCCAAAAAAATTGTAACAAAAGGCTTACAGAGAAAATTAAACTTTTATCTCATGAGCCGATTTAATAATAAGAAATGAAGGAGTAAAATTATAAAAAAAAATATGATTATTTATGACTTGAATTAGAATGAGACATTAAATTTATCCCCAAATAATTATAAGTAGTAAATATAGTTAACTCAATGAATAAACAAAAAGTTGTTCTAATTCAAATAGAAAATAATTGAGAATAGAAAATTCACTATTCCGAAAATTAAGAGAAATAAAGAGAAAATTATTGAGAAATACAAATAGAAATAAAAATAGTAACGAATATAAAATTTATGAATCCAAATATTAAAGGCAAAACAGAAAAAAATTCTGACATTCGAATAATATTAAACAGTTTCTATGTTTAAAAGAGGTTAAAAAGTTAATTTAAGTGGCAGTAGTGTTAAAAAAATATAAAGGATTGTTTTAGTGTGTGCTTGAAAAATTTCTTCATATATATAAATGGTTTGATGTACACAACTATTAAAATTTTATTCTAATTTAAAAAAAAGGTTTTTATTTTCCTAATTACCGGGATTATTAAAGAATTTTCGATATTTCAAAGAACAAATAGCTTTAGTTTATGAATTTGAAGTAATCTTGCAAATTTTAATTAAAAGTAAACATTTTAATAATTTAAGCATTGAGGACATGTATCGATATTAATTTTTGTTGCATAAGTATTATAAATCGGTTAAAAATTTATCTAATGAATAACTTTTTCCGTTAGATTAATCAGTTATTTGTAGACAACAAATATATATTATCTCTGAAGTTTATTTCTAAAAGAAACCAAACAGTCAAATACAAACTTTAAGTCAAAACGCAATTGTATAGAATAAACAGCGTTGGATCACGCCACCAAGAGGCTTTACATATGTCAATTTCAAATCTTAAGCTATCTGAAGATAATCTAAATTTGTACATAACAAAACTTATATTTTATTTATCTCGTAAAGAGAGGAAATGTGTCGAACTTAAATGAAGTCTGTTGACACAGCGTAGATAAGACACGCCCATAGGAAAATGAAATGCATTTTAGACTAATAATTATGATATGTTGTCTAAATAACCAAGGCCATATTAGTGCTTATTACGTACATTTTGACTGATTCTTATGTACATATTAAGAGGTTAGACACAATGTCATTTTAAAATTCTATGAATACTTAACAAAGACGAAATGCCTTGCGTGTTAACGAAATTAAGGGAATTTCTGCAAAACGCCTTAGTTTCACTAAGTGTAAAAGTAGTGAAATAATTTTAAAAATAGTACACATGCCATTGTGGATAACTATTCAAAGTCATCTGCATAAGCAACAAATTAAAACTATGTTGCATAATTACGAAAAATGGGTTAATAACTTTGATAAATTTCAAGATATGATATAATTTATGAAACCATTTAATTTAGAATTAAAGGAGAAGATATAGGGAATTCTCAATGTCCATACACATTCAGAACTTCATAGAGCAAAAAAAAATTAATTCAAAATTTTGTGAATAACAAATATGATTGAACTTTATAACTATACTGTCACTAATACATGCCTTTGTTTACATTTCCTTATCAATAAAAATGATCTTGACAAAAAGTAAGAGCAATTCATTAACACAAGACAATATTGACAAACTAAATCGTTATTTTAATAACTTACTATGGTTCTGCCTATTTTCACTTTCTAGTGTTGCTAAAAAAGGCACCAAATTAGCTAAAAAGTTGTTAAACACTAAGGAACTTAACTAAAAGTATTCTCTTTAATTTAAGAAAAAACCTTATTCTCTCTTGTTTCGTAGTACACTTTGCTCAATGGCGCGTATCTAGACATGAGTGGATCCCTTAAAAAGTTCATGCACGGCGTTTTAGGGGGATGGTCCCTTAATATATTAAAAATATTATTCCTCACATATGTTGGGGGGCCTGCAGCTTGGGGGCCTAGTATCATTGATAAGGTAGTTTAAAATGTTAATTGCTAATCAACATTTTAAAACTGAATCTCCATTAAAATATATATAATTATATTTATATATATTTTCTATATTTACAACTATAGGCACACTGTATTTCAGAAATATAGATAAAAATATAAATATCTACAATCTAGTTATACAGTTTAGAATTCTGTTTGTACATATTTTCATTGCGTTATTTCCATGTAACTATTTCTTCGATACTTATCGAATATCTTGATAATTTATTGGCAATAATAAATTATAGCTTAAAAAATGCTTTTATAATTAATGGAACTAAAAAAAGAAAACTGCACAATGTTTTGTGGTAAGAAATTGCTGACACATCGTCCCCTTTTTTACATAAAGAAAACGTTTTTTGTTTGTTTTATCTGTATTAACCATGAGTGTTTTCACTTAAGGGTTGTGACTTAATCTTTTAGTCGCCAAATCTGAAAATGAGATCTGGAATTAGTCACTAAATCTGGAAATGTGAAATCGTTAATTCTGGTGATCCTGATCAGGACAATGGAACAAAATCATTAAATTATTGTATTATCATCGGTCCTTAAGAAGTGTGCAAAATTTTGAATAAATCAGACCTTTTAAAGTGGGTAAATATCGAGTTTAAAGATTCCGTTACTTATAGATGAATCTAATAAGAACGTATCTAAAAAGGCTGAAGCCATACATTTTTAAGTATTTAATATATGGTAGAATTATTGCTACTGTTATTTTTTAATTTAAAAAAGTGGAAAATGTAAATTGTTGCACATGAATTCTCAAATATAAACTTCAAACGTAGTCAAAAAAATTTTTTACTGCTTTATTCTACAAAATAATTTTAGAGATATTAAAAATGCAATTTATCCTAATCCTTTAACTTGTTTCCCCGTACACCGTATGGGCTACCTAGTCACAAATAGTTTACTTGTTCGCTGTACACAAGCACTGATATATTTTCTTCTTTCTATCTTTTATTTGTACATATTTTTAATTCTTATAGAGAGATTATTAGTGCTAGTTAATTTTTAGGGATACAGTTTGTCCATGGTATTGAAATACTTTTTATCCGGGAATTTATTTGTAGTAGAGGCAGGAATTTAGTTTCTTGAAAATATTCGATAATTGATAGGGATTGACAAGGCAATGTGTGACTTGTTGCTTGAGAAGAAATGAAAATGGAAATATATCCATAAACACCGATATTGTCTGTCCCCATTGCAATGTAAGGCTTAGGATCACACCATGTTTCAAATTGTGTGTGCATATATACACTGGTGTGCAAAAATTAAGGACGAGACGGTTTTTTCAATATAACTTTGTACAAAAGCATTCCAAATCAACACATTTAATACCGTAAGATCCCCAATACGTAAGGACATGAGTAATGTAAGCAATACTTACTAAAAGAGAAATCAGAGGGATAAAAAGAAGCTTTATTGAAAAAGTAGCATGGAGCGCAATGCGACTGAAGGCCGAAACATCCCTGTGATGGGTGTCCAGCAAGAAATATCCGGTCTTTAGTAGGGGATATGATCTCCCCTGACTGCTAGGCAGGTTTCACAGCGCCTGCACATGCTGAGAATGAGGGTGTCAATAAGTTGTTGAGGCATTGCGGCCCATTCGTCTTGCAGCTCCAATCGAGGCTCTGGAATCGTTACTGGTGGTAAGGTACGAGCTGCCAAGCGTCTGCCTAGAAAATCCCATACATGCTCGATGGGATTGAGATCCGGGGATCATGCGGGCCAATCCATACGTTCAATATCATCACTCTCTAAGAGCTGTTCGGCAGCTACTGTGCGATGACATGGTGCATTGTCATCCATGAAAAGGAACTGCGGACCCATAGCGCCTCTAAAAAGACGCACATATGGAAGAAGAATCTCGTTACAATAACGGGTCCCGTTGACTGAACCTGCGTCGAAGATGTGAAGGTCTGTACGACTACCAAGCATGATGCCTCAACCAAACGAGAACACCGCCACCTCCATACCTGTCCCTTTCAATGATGTTCGAGGGATGATTGCGGCTTCTCCGCTCTCTCCAGATGAGTATGCGATGAGAATCGCTACTCAGACTGAATCTGCTCTCATCTGTAAAGAGTACTCGTCCCCATTCATTGTCTTTCCAATTCCGGTATTCCCGGCACCACAGAGAACGGCTTCTCCGATGAGCAGGCGTTAGAGGTACACACCGTACAGGGCGTCGTGCAAACAGACCACCACCGTGCAGTCTTCTGGCCACGGTAAAACGCGATATCGGTCGTCCAGTTGCCTGTGTCGTGTGTCTAGCGATTTCTCCCGCTGTCTGCCGCCTCTTTCTTCTGGCCTGTAAGGCAATATACCGGTCATCTGCGGGTGTGGTTCCTCGTGGACGACCCCTACTGAACCCCCGGATAGCTGTTCCTGTAGTTTGAAATTGTCTCCAAAGTCGTGAAACGATGCTGTGAGCAATTCCGAACTCTGCAGCCACACTTGTCACACTGCGACCTTCCTCCAACTTCCCAATGATTCAAACTCGGGTAAAAGCATCCAGATGTCGTCTAACAGATTGATTATTCGCCATTTCTCTCTGAGGCAGCAACTCGGTGTGATTTTAACTGCTATACTGTGTGCAATCTCTTTGCAGAAATACTAATCTTACACCGACAACATGCTTTACTACTCAGACACTCCCCCATTACGTCTACCTGCATATCTGCGCATGTGCTACCGTACATCACCTCACTTAATCTCCTGATTGGTCTTTCTGTCCGCTCTGCCTCTTCGTTCAGCTGATATGCTAATTTTTCGACTTCGTCCTTAATTTTTGCACACCAGTGTATATATGCACACATATACAAAACGCAGACACCAGCCAGAACTGAGGTTCCAAACGGTTGAGCGATTCGAACACAATTTTTTTGGTGTAATTATCAGAAAAATTCTTCTAAGATATAGGAAATATTATTTTTAGCCTGCAGAGTGTGTTTATAAAAAGCGAACATTTAGGTATTTTCTATTTCACAATAATATAAAAAAAATATGAAAGCTTTAAAATTGAAAAATTATCCATTTTCGCATTCTGTAAGTATTATACTTAGTTATATGCAATAAAGCAATCCAAGTTTTTTTTTAACATTCTGGGCAAAAAAAATCGATTATTTAAGGCTCGGAATATTGTAGCAAGTGTCCATAACAATAGTTCCGAATTTGTGATTAAAACTAAATGTCTTACATAAAAGAAGATAATAACCATTTTATCAAGCCATATAGCACATAATCTATTGTTATTTATTTAAGGTACTTACAAAAATTGTACACATGATATAAATTACTATACCTTCTATTTAGTAAAAATCGTAATTCCTTAATCATGTATTTTTTCTTAAAAATGCTTACAATGCATTTGATATATTTGTGAATGTTACATACAAGCAACCAAGAAAGGACTTAAAATATTCTTTTTTTGATATATATATATATATATATATATATATATATATATATGTGTGTGTGTGTATATATATATATATATATTAAAATTTTAAATGGAATGGTAAAGTTCTTACCAATCTCAAATTACAAGAGATATCTAACAGTTTACTTGAAATTATTTGTGCTTATATTAAAATAATTAATTAAGAATAATTTAAAGCAAACAAACACAAACAAACAAAATAATAGAATAAAAACAAAAGTTATTTTTTATAAGCGTAGTATTATTTCAGTTTGGATATGCTTATTGATCTGTGAATTATCAAACTAATTCAATCATTTCAAAATATTTGCTTCATTTGAAAAATTTCTTGAGCCGGAATGATAAGTTCTGAATAATGTTTTTCTTACATCAAAAGTTACTATTTGTTACTTGGAAATTAAAAAAAAATATTTTATATTTACCTTAAATTTACTTTCTTCTTATAATGAACATTCTTTTTTTTCCTATTAAAGGGAAAAACAAGGTATTTTTATTACAATCAATTATCTAATTAATCAAATATATAATAATTAAAATTTAATGTTGATGAGAATGTAGTAGTCTTGTAAGTTTATTATTAATAAAGTTTTAAAAAATGATTTTAATGACGTATTCAATAATTAATTGAGCAAGTTTTGATTTTTAAATTAATAAATGATTGAAATAAAATGCCTAGCAAACTCTAATAACTCATAGAAATCAATCAGCTCGCTGACGAACATAATTAAATTTCTCTCAAAAAACAGAGTTATATTATTTTTATGAATATATTTTACGATGAAATAAA
>BMAO01023259.1:0-23055 GCA_019973975.1 Trichonephila clavata | reverse complement strand
GGCACGTCATCCAAATATGAGAAGAGCTTGGTAAGACCAATATTGGTTACAATATTGATAGATGATCATTTCAGTGGAATTAACATCACTAAATTATATTCTTCGTAAAATGTCCCCTTGTATAAGAGTTTGTAAAAATTCTTACTAAATATTCTGATCAAAGTCATTGATTATGTCTATAAAAACATGTTTTATTGTCTTATATCAGCTGAAAAAGAACTTTTTAAAACCTTTCTCTTAAATTTGAAATCCAATCAGTTTCAGAGCAGGAAATAATCGAGAATTTTTAATTTGTTCATTTGCAGACATGCACTTCGACAAATAAGCAATTATTATTGAATTATAAACATATGTATTTATATGAAACATATTTCAAAATTATTTGATTGCCATAAAAGACATTTCTTATGCAAAACTAATAAAACTTTAAACAACAAATTGAAAAACATCTTTAAGTTTTTATTCTTTTTTCATCCCCTCTTATATATATATATATATAGCTTGTAACGGTTTCGTGACTTTCTTTAATCATCTGAGGAAAAATATTTCTTAACTGCTGTATGTTTATAAAATCGCTTCCCTTGGAAAAACTGTGTTTTTTGTAAGTGTGAGTTACTATTGAAGATCTAGAGAAGTGAGTGAGTGATAGACGATGATTGTTAGGCTACTACTGAAATTAGATGTTTATTAAAAATAGAAGTCCGCGGAGAGAGTTCCAGAAAGAGAATCTTACATCTCGTTGAACAAGTTACCTCGTCAGGACGAGTATATTTACATCGCATCTAAACAAAAATACATGATACAATTATTTGTAATAGATATTTAGATTAGCAATTAAGTAGATCACGTCATTACATTAAATAACCGTCTGATAGTAAATGTAAAGCAAAACAAAGGTGTTGGTTGAGTGACTGCGGGGTTGCAACGAGCTATGCTGTACTTCAATTGAAAAAAAGTTATTTTAATGCAGTTGAAAACTTAAAAAAAGAATGTAAAAGCAGGTTATCCTTTAAAAAGTAGAACGATTGGAATTTCCCCATTCGTCTCCCGGTAAATAAATAAAAATGTCTTTATTATTCCTGATGTGTTCTGGCTCGGAACAAGATAATTTAGTTTCTGCATTCAATAAAGTTTTATGTAAAAATCAGGTATGTCTTTATCAATGAAATATGTTGTATATTTTAAAGCTCATAATCTACGTTTAGGAATAAAAGAAAAAGCATTTCAGCTATATAAAAAAACTATTGCAATTTATATTTTGTGATTGAAAAAAATATCCTTGATTCTAAATAGTAGGTTTTAGAGGGTAATTTTTTTATGTAAAATAAACTGCTGTTAGTAAAAAATGCAACACCTTAAATGAATTATTAGAATTAAAGGAAATTTAAGGCACGCACGACTTGTATTAGTACAAATAAATGATGAAATTTTCAAAGAAAAAAAAACAATATTAAGTGTTTTGAATCAGTATTTTTTGTATTCACCACTCGCTGCAATAAGTGCTGCGATACGACGTGGCATGGAGTCAAACATATTTTGAATGCCTTCTTGTGGAAAAAAATTCCCTATTGCTTGTATGCGCAGCAAAAGTTCTTATTTTGAAGCGGTGAGACGCGAGCGAAATGCCGACCAACTAAGTCTTACAAGTGTTTATTAGGTGACATATCCGGTGAATAAGCAGACCAAGGAAGACGCTGCATATGTTGGGCTGAATCGAAGTCTTGAACAGTCTTTACAACATGTGGGTGTGCATTATCCTGTTGAAAGATAGCTCCAGGGATGTCTTGAAAGAAGGGAAAGACTTCAGGCTGTAGCACTTCACGGACGAACCTGTGCAATGAGATTACCCTCAATTCATACCAAATTGGATTGTCTATGATACGAAATCGCACTCCAAACCATACCTGCAGGTTTTAGGTAATTATGTCGTTCAGTAACACACTCTGGAAGGCAGCGTTCACCGGCATGGCGTCTAATACGAGCATGGCCATCATTATCTCACAAATTGAAGCGTGATTTATCTGAAAAGATACCTTGGTGTCAATCAGCTTGTCAGGCTCTGTGCTTATGATCCCTTTACAGACGCAGCCGTCGATGATTTGCCGTAAGTCGTCCTGTATAAAGGCACCCTTGCACGCAATCCACGGTGCAGAAGACGTCAACGAGTTGATGAAGCCGACATCAGTATGTCTGTAGCATTAGACCAACGTGCTGCCAACTGGCTGGAAGAAGCTGTAAGGTCAGTCACGCTAGGCAGAGCAGTTGTCGATCTTCACTGGCTGACATCACCATTCGTCGTCCACTGCCAGTTTTTCAAGATGTTTGTTACTCATCCGTCCACTGCTTCCAAACTCGCCTCACTATGGAACTGTTCTGCTGCACAATAACTCCTGTTGCGTGATAGCAAAATCCTCCTTCTCGAAGGCTGATAATCCTCCCCCTTTCAAACCTCGTAAGTTGTTGGAATTTCTCCTTTTCGTCGTGGGAGGCATACTCAGATCTCACTAAACGTTCGCCACTAACAAATAATCATTAACTATTTTCAACGCTCCTCTACAGCCCTCTATTTATACACGTTCAGCATGATTTCAAAGGTCGCTTCGCACGCCACGCATGCACGGTGACTCTGAAACTTTACTATTTTAAGTAACATCCTGCAATTGATATTTTCTGCAAAATTCATTTAATTATGTTGACTCTTTCATGGTATTGCATTTTTTACAAACAGAAGTGTATGTTAATATGAGGAATAAGAAGCCACACAATTTAAATTTATGTATATATAAATGTGCATGTATGTGTGTTGAAGTAATTCATTGAATGAACTTGATGACATCCTTAGTTTATATGTATAAGTTTCCAAATAAAACACCCAAAGAAATCGATATATATTTTACAGATTTTTTAATGGAAAAGGAGTTATACCTAAGCATTTCTGGATTATCAAAAAAAAATTCGTCTTATAAATACAGATTTATGATTTAAGGAAGTCGAGAATTCTTGTTTCGAGTTATCATTTTTCGTTTATGAGTAGAACAATTTTTTCATTATATTATTGTTCATCATTAACTTCCAAGACATTTGTAAATTTTATTTTGAATAATAAATTAACATATTAAATTGCTGTATAATAATAATTTTCTTCTTAAAATTTTAAATAATGAAATTGATCAGAAATGTTCATTTACTAATTAATCGTTACAAACTATTAGCTTATAAAATGGAATTAAACCTTTTTTGAAATTATTAAACAAAGTAGATTTTTTTCGTCCCTGCAATTCTTAAAGTTAGAAGTCCATCGCAAGAGGCAAAAAAAGGTGTAAAAGAAGAAGAATTGCCAAAATTTTCTTTCTGCTCATGTTCCATTTGCACTCTAACCTCTAACTTATGAATTTTGTGGTAGGTGTACCACAATTAATTATTACTGCAATTTGACGTTTCTTTTTCCTTTTATATTTAAAGCTCTCCAAAACAGAAATTTAAGTATTTTAGAAAAAATTTTTGCAACAAAAAGGCAGAAAAATAAAAAATTTCAAAATTACAAAATCCGATAACTTTTTTCTAGAAATTTTACTACAATTCTTTTCAAATTAACTTGACAGTGTTAGAAAGGTAGGACATGTACCAATCTACTTGATAAATTGTTATATCTTATTTTGAAATTTAAACTAAAAAAATCTATAGAAATTTGAAGAAAATCTCATATATTGTAAAAAAAGGGATTTTAAGTACATTTTTCAAGTTAAAACCCCGTTAAGGCATTTACTTTTAAATCGAAATAAAAAAAAACAACGTCAGGAATTTCCAGTTAAGATGAAAACTGGCTTTCGATGTCAATTTATTCTCATTTGCTTTCTGTAAACGTAATTTTCAACTGAAATTTTTGAGGACCTCTAACACACTTTTCAGTTAAAGATTCAAAATTTTGCACATCAATAACAAAAAAAACTTTAATTTTTAACAAAAAATTTTAATGAATTGCATAAATAAATCCTCAAAAAAATCTATTAGACGAAAAACTGAAAAAAGTTTTTAAAAAAAATCTGTAATCATTAGAAGTATTTCAAAATCATTGGTCAGAAAATGAAATAATATAATTTGACAAATGAGAAGAAAAATTTCGTGTAACCATCATTATAAATGGTGAAGTTACTATATTTCTAAATCAAATTTTTAATATTGTTTACAAAATCATAAAAAAAAAATTAAGGGATTATTTTTTCAAAAATTAATTTTTAAAGAGAAAAGTATGAACTTTTATTGTACAAAGCTCAATTGATCATAATTATGAGAAAGCTACACAGAGTGATTGAAAAATTCTTTTCATAAAAAGGTGCCAGAAAGGACTCTTTTTAGAAAAAATCGTCAAAAAATACAAAGTATAATTATTTTGCAAAAGAAAAAAAAATATGCCATGTTCTGTTGAGACAATTCAGAAATTATTTTTTTGTCAGATTTCAATACGGAAAGAAGGATGGTGATTTGAAAAACAACGAAATTTTTTCTTCTATTTTTCTTCGGCATCTCTGCGAGATAAGCGGCATGCAAGGACAAACGAATCGTGCTTTTCAAAGACTTCAATTAATATATTTTTAACAAATTGCATTTTGGGAATTTAAATGGTCAAAATGGAATACTCGGATCCTTTTTCCATTTTTTAGTATTTTTATGTGTTTCTGCGTTCAACGGTCCATGAGAAGAAAGCATATAATATATAGATACATACATAGATACATTTGTTTACTCTTGAATTTCAAAAGTGTAGATAAATAATATATTTCTTTTGACAATTTATGAATATAAATAATAATACTGATAGCACAAAATAACCTTCAAAAATCTTTGTATAACTTCCTCAGAAATCACAGATAAACCACCACCACCGTATAATTATTAGATTTTTTGCAAAATGATATTTTTTTTTGTCTTATATTAAGTATTTAACTGTAGCCATGTTCATAACCGGCGAATTTCTTTATTTGTTGTATACGACTAAATTTCATATTTTTTATTGAGAGCATTTATAATCCCGTGCACCACAAAGTATAACACGGGGGCTTACATAGAAGTAAGCGTGAAGCAAGACATCACAAAGAAATAAGTATTACAGCATAACCAACCATACCTTTTGCGGGATTCTTACCCAGACCCTACGTCACCGCAGTCAGCGTCCCTAACCACTATACCAGATGGGAGAAAAGAGATAATAGTAATAATAATTCCATATGCTAAACCCTAATTGTCTTTAAATGAAATTGCGTAAGAATATAGAAAAATTATTGTAGGCCCTGGGAATTCTTGAGAGAAACAAAAAAAAAGTCTTTTTTAACCCGAAAACGCCAAAACTGTTTTAAAACCGAAATTTTTGAAAAATATTTTTAAATTACATTTTATATATTATAAAAAGAGTAATTATGAAGTTGTATCCATTTTCCGTATTTAGTAGCTGAGGTAATAGGTGATCTATAAATAGATCGCTGGGTGCTTATGGTAGTAAAAGACGAAGTAACTTTCCTGTGGTTTTACATTTAAAAAATTACAAATTTAGGGGGGGGAATGTAACTTTTGTGAATTTAAAAACAACTAATGAGATTTAAAAGAGAAAATATTATTTTACTAATCTAAACTTACTTAGTTACATTTTTATACAACCAATTTGTAAATGTTAAGTGTGATATAATGGAAAACATTTCAGACAATGGGTTACATTGCATTTTGTACAAAATGTCAGAGGTCTACCCTTACATTTTTGAAACTGGAATCTTCTTTGGTTTTGTCTATTCCCTATAACATGGTATTTTCTATCTTAATGCACAGAGTCTATTACGTTTGATCTTGATAAAACCGTCTGATGTCTTCCAATGCCTTTCTTAGAATTTGTTCCCCGTTTGAGGTACGCAACGGTAATATATCTTCCCGCGGATGTCTCTTTTATACTTTTTTTATATTTCTTCCATGGGTACACAAATTTCTACATTACCTAACAGATCTTTTACCCATGGAGTAGTCATCGGTAAAAGAAATACTCTTCGTCAGTTAACTCATCCTCATTAGGCAGTAAAGCAATTATATCAGACTCTATTTCCTTACAAAACATATATTCTAACGCTTCTTCGGAGGTGTGAAACACTTTACGCCGAGACATTCTGGAAGATATTTAACGGGGGGAAATGATATTAGTTACCACTAACGCCCAGTGATCTATTTATATGTTTAAACTTACATTTTAATAATAAAAACAGTTATTTTTCTAATATAAATTAGCCAGAATAATTAAAGAGGTATTGAAAATGTAACTCATGAAAAGTGTATAACTTACTTTAAATTTTTTTCTCCGTTGGATACAAAATCGAAAGCTGCACTTTGAAGCTTCAAAATTGCGAACATCAGACGCTAGCTGCTGGACTGCTGTGGAAAAGAACGCTTCAAACTCATTTAGTGGTATGACCACATGTGTAAAAAAACCAGCCAATGACAATACGAAGTGATTAAAATATATCGTTTTCAATGGAAGTTCTGATTGAGAGGTGATCTATAAATAGATCACTGGGCGGTAACGGGTTAAAGAAAGAGAGAAATTCGTTTCACAGATACTTATAAACTTATAATAGGAAGATTTCCCTTGATTTTGAAATTCGAATCGTTATATTTCCTTACTGAAATCTTCCATAGACACTGTTAACTTACACAGGGGCAGGTCAATTTTCCTTCCATTTATCACGTGACGATACGTACAAACATCGTGGGTTATCAATTGTGGGTACTATATATACGCGCGTGCGCAAACAATAAATAAATTTAATTAAATTATGCTCTATAACTCGGTCTCTGTACAATTTAATGTGGGATTTTCAATGATTATTTTGTCTCTTTTCATAAAAGTATAGATAAACATATTTTCAAATAATTGCTGAAGAAGTATTTGAAAACAGATTTAAGCTAAAAAATAGAATTACCAAAATTATGAGATAGCTTCAGTTTTTAAATGAAAACCATTTTTATAAAATGACTATTTTATAATAAAAAAAATATGCATTTTATAATTTAATTTCAAAAACAATAATTGTAAAAGTTTTTTAAAATGATTGCAGAATAATAGATGAGAAATAAGAAATTGCTCCCAGATAACCATTTATGTAATAATATCACTCAATAAAATCTTCTTGGCATTTCAAGTAAAGGAAGCTTGTGTTCACTCCGGCGAAATATCTTTATCCTCTTTCATATCTACATTATAACTGTTATCTAACTGCAATAATTATATATCACATAAAAGGAACTATATGTTTTCCTCTCACTTTAAAATGCTTTGTGATCTATTTCTTGTACAAACATGATTTTCAATATTTATAAAAGCAACTAATAGGATTTCAGTTGTGCAGGGAAGAATTTAGGGTAGAAAGCGTAAGTATTTTTCAAACGTTCGAATCATTCAATCGTATTGTTCTATTTACTAGGAAATAGTAAAAATATGTATATCCAACAAACCAGTATATCATAAATCAGAAATAATACAGTGAGTTCATTTTAACTTTTTAAAAAAAGTAATCATATTTGATGCTATGCAATAAGATTGATAGGATTGATATAAATAAATATATATAACAAAGAATTATTAATAGCATTTTGAAGAATATAAAACCTAGTCTAGACTGTAGGCAGAGAGAAAGGGTTCAATAAATTATGGTCTTAAATCAATTGTCTCGCTATGAAGAAAAATTATTTTTTTCCTTTCTCTTTTTTTCCCTTATCTCCCTCCCCCCCCCCATTTCCAATTTTAGTAAAAGCTGTTTTAACGCTTTCCTATAATTTTATAGATAATATCATTTTTCATTATTTAATTTTTTTTCAGTCTCTTAAAAATTACCAAATATGGATACTTTCTCCTAAATAATAAAATTATTAAGCAGTAATATTTTAATGGAACTGTATAATTTTTAAAATTGTTTTAAATGGAAACAATTAAAAGCCCATATGTTCACTTTTCTTTTGTTTAAGCGCAAAAAAATATATATTTTTTTTAATCTATATATGTTGAACGCATGAAGGGCATTTGAGACAAATTCCCAGAATATAACGCGTACAATTTTTACATCTTACAAAATTATCCATTATATATAAATAATCTACAAATAATGCAAATGAAATTTCGAAATAAAATATCTTGGTAAATAAATTACTCAGACGAAATTCTACTTTTGCGTTGATTCGGTTTATAAAAATTATCATACTAAAGTAAATTTGAAGACGTGCATCTATAGATACATACAAAAGGCTTAGCAATAAAAACGTGTTTGTTACAAGTACAGAAAAGTAACTCCCTCTCCTTCAAGAATCTCATCCATATTTAAAGGGAAAAATTAACAAATTTTTTTCTGATGAAAAATGCATTAAATGGCATGTCGATTTCCAAATAGGAAACAATTGCACTTCCCTCCTTGTATTTCTGCAGCATTATCTGCTATTCATGAAATTAAATGTTCGAAGTGCATCCCACATTTTATAAATTATGTTTTAGAAGTGAATAGTATAATCCCTAAAGAGTCTCATATATGTTCTTCCCTTTCAACGGAATACAATTGAAATCCTTTTTATAACCTTCTTTTTATGTTTGAAAGCATATTTTGCCTTGGTAGACGACGTGGTATATAAAGCAATAAATGAAACTAACTAATTCCGGTATACGTAGAGTAAAGAAGAAAACGCATACAAAGTGAAAAATTAGTTATGTTCTACAAAATTACTAAACATGATAGAAAAAAATAACAAAGCTTCTCTTAACGGAACAATACCTATGAATCAGTAACCCATAGTTAAAGAAATGCAATATACAGAGAAAAGAACATATTTCGTGGTTTTTTTAATTAAATGGCGACAAATACTGTGATTTTCGTCTATTTATTTGGTGTCTTTAGAACATTAAAAATATAAATAACATTTAAGGGGGGGGGGAACAGTCGGTCATTGACGGAACATATTTGAAAATGCATGGAAATAACAATTCTAGCCAAAAAAGGATGATGAAAGTCTAAAAAACATAGATTTTATGCATGCAGCATAACAATTCAAAGATATGCATTACTACCATTAAATTGAATCATTCCCCCGAAAGTTACTTAAGTCGCCTCAAAGCGTGCGTATTGCTGGTTAGGGTGTGTAACTGGGTGGAACGGGAGAAGTACGTCAGAAGAGTAAACTTTTGGAAGGGGTACCCAAGGCACGTGAAAGCCATTTCATTGTGCTCCTGCGAGAAAAGGGGATAAGACAGACGTCTTTCCTTGGACTTTGTCCAAGGAGCTTCATTTTTATTGACCATCGAAAATGCATACTTCCTCGTCCTTATAGTTTTGATGATTACTGCAAATCATGCTGCATCGTCTATCGTACAGAATAATCAGGAACATTTTCGGGATTAAGGTGAGGGTCCCTTTCAAAAAGTAATTTACAGTCTTTTTTTATGCTAAAAACCATTAAAATCCTACAGTGGAAATCACTATCTCTCTCTCTCTCTCTCTCTCTCTCAACAAGAGTTACTATAGTCAAAATTAATCAAATTTTAGATATAGCAAATACCCATGATATAAAAGATATTGTAACCCAAAAAACGAAATTAATAATGACTTTGAAACTAAAAATTAGATACTACCAATATCGACTTGACAGACCATCCGGGAGTGGAGGGCGGCTTATGCTTCTGAGAAGATGGATCAACTACAAGGGCATTCAATTTGTAACTCATGGGCATTGTTCTCACCTAAAGAGGCAAACCGCTTTATATCTATGATGTTTACCACCCCCTAACAAATATTGGCTTTCTGAAAGCCTTTCGTTAGCTCTGAAAGAATACACTCTCATATTTTAAGTGACCTAAATGCCAAACAACTCTTTTGGGGTAGTCCTTCAAACAATGGCAGAGGAAGAGAACTCTTGCATTTAAAAAATGGCATTGGGTTTTTGACAATAAATGACGGTACCCCTACTCATGCTTTCTACAACTAAAATATCACAAATGCTGTACACATTTAAATTGTCAGTTCAACCTTCCCTCAACTATGCAATTATATTGGGTTCAATTGGGACTTGGGAGGGATCACCTACATATTTTAATAAAAATATAGGAGAAAAACAGTGCATGCAAATCATCAAATAATCTTTCTGGGACTCCGTTAAGACTCACTGGGGCTCTTTCTAGCACAGCGTTTCTCAAATTGTGAGGGGCGCCCCCTTGGGGGGAAGGGATATCTTTAGTAGGGAGTGCGAGCATATTGAAAAGTCTAAGACAAATAATTATTTTTAAAAATTATTAATTTACTGAAAGTAAATAAACAAAATATAAAACCTGACAAAAAATGTCACTCAGAAATGTATCAGTGCTGAGTACAATGTATTATGAAATTAATTTCACAATACTTAAGTTGTGAATAAGTTTAATAATTACCAGTGACCTCATAGGGTTCTTGTGATCTTTAAAATTATTTACAAAAAACAACACTTATCTTGATTATATGTACGGTTTATATTTACCCCCAGCGGTCGATTAAAAATTACACGATTCGCTCCACAGTGCTACCGTTTTCCGTGCAGGTGAACACATGGGATGTATTGGAGGGAATTTCAGAGAAAAAGGAATAAATAAACCAATTCTCAGAAATAAGTAAATCCTTCGTAAGCTCTTTCAAGATCTTTTCATTATCATCCAAAACCTGCAGAACAATTTTATGGATGTCAGGGCACAGAAAAATACCGTACTTTGGAAAGACGTGTAAATACGTGCTGGACAATTAACACTTTGACTGAGCGACACGCACATATACGCCGTTGGCTCTTAAGATGTTAAAGTCGTATCGTAGCTTTAGCGTCAAAGTATAGTATTATCGAATTCAATTCATTGCTGTTGTATAAAAGGGGGGATGAAAATTATGATTTAATTTTGGGTCGCAAACATTGAGAGTTTGAGAAGCACTGTTCTAGCATCCCGTTTATAACTGCATTAATGCAGAACGTTTGATTGACGATATAAATGCCAACTGGCTTAAATTCCAAGAATAATACTAAATAATGTTAGGATGTACAAATCCTAACAATAAAACTTTATGCATAATGAAATACTATGTGCCATTCTTCATTCATAAAGATCCACTTTTGTACAGCAGGAATGCAGCAGGAAATGAGAGACCAACAGACCCGATTGCCCCCCACCTCTTTGCACCACTGCCCGTGATGACAGGCGGAATGTGTGCATAACAGCGATGGATCGCGCAGCCAAAAAACACATTAGCACAACACATCCAAGCGGTTACCCATTGTGATGTAGCCGTTTTCTTTCCCCTAATTGATGTGGGGAAAAGTAGCCTAAATGGGTGGTCAAGAATTCTGACCTCTGTTCAGACGACCATTCCTTAGAATCCAGGAGTGGACATATTCCCCGACCAGTGTGGAATTTCCGTTTCTCACGCATCCTTGGTGACGGCATGTCTGGAGGTGGACACACGGCATTATGGGTCGGAAATTTCCCACGTTTGAGGAGCCGACGGACAAGGGACAAAGGAAAGCCGAAAAGAGGAACCAGGAGCAACTTGGGCTTTAAAAGGCGCGGCGTGAGATTTTGAGGTGAGAACTAGAGAGAACCATTTAGAGGCCTCTCAAGCGATATACAGCGAGAAACACACGGCGTCTGCATCTACGATTATAGTCGACCAGCGAAGGACTTTGGCTCCTATTACAGATACAGAGAGAGAACCGTTCGGAGGCCTCTCTAGTTATAGACAGCGAAAGACGCACTGCATTCACACCCATGATTATAGTTGACCAGCGAAGCCGAAGGATTTTGGCCCTTATTACCGACAAAAAGGTGTCAACTTAATGTGATTCTCATTAAAAGTTGGATGTTTGAAATGAACTGATCTTTACTGTAAAAGAGACTGTGATCCCAATCTTGGAACGAGTGTAAAAATATTCCAGTTAATCTTTCCTAGTAATAAATTATTTTTATAAGCTGATTGAAGTCATTACACCATCATTCATTGCACGCTCGTACAATTCGACGCCATTTTCAGCAGAGTGGAATGTCCACAAAATGTATATTGCTTCATTTACCCTCGACTGAAAACCACTGACATTTGTACCACCAGTCGTGAATTGTTGCGTTATGCGTCGCCACACTAGTCCTGCATCCAGTATCATGGTTTTTTGTGGTTTTGGATTTCACTGTCACACAACTCTAGTGCAAATTGTAGAAACACTGAATAGCCAGGTCTACATCTCTGAAGTATTTGAGCCTGTGGCCCTACAACACAACCAGCGCTTGTCATCAGCCACATACCAACATGATACTTCACGACTACACGTGGTACGCAATGTTCAGGAGTTCTTCTTTACCTAGCAGATTGAATTGCTTCCTTGGCCTGCTTGTTCTCCTGTTTTTTTGCCAATCGTAAATATGAGGCTCATTCTTGTACAACGGCGGGAATTAGATAAACCACCCGCTGTTACACCAGATGAACTTTGGCAATATGTAAAATCGCATTTACTGCTGTACTCCAAGGACGCATCCAAAGCCTTTTTGAAACTATGGCGAGGTGTGTGGGTGGCGGTTACAGTCATCGATGGTGGCTACACTAACTACTGATTTTTTTCATCATCCAGATATTACAAGACGCTGTAATTTTAATCGTTTGATCTTTGCACAATATTTTATCCACCAAATAAATTTCACTGAGATATCTCTGGTCTATCATGATGTTGCATTTTGTGTGTGCAGCAGTGCATTTCGAAGATAAGACTTATTCTAGAGAACGACTACCCAATTTATCCCTGCGCATCTGAAACCAATCTTCCGAAATTAGAGCGTGTTCAACTGAGTAGCGCTCCAATTATTCTTGGACTAAGAAATAATTGCTTTCTGATATAGCACTCTTCGAGACCGACTTACAGTCATTGCATATTGGAAGAAGAGCCAGATTAGTTTACTTAACTAATTAGATTAGTTTACTTAACTTACGCCAGTTTTTGCTACCGTCGTTACTCACAGGGTGTAGAGAACACACCAAACTTTTAACAAGTTTATTTAAATATGAAAAACGTTATAAGTCAATAATGATGCACATTTATAAAGATGTTTTTACTATAATACAAATATAAAATAAAATTTATTGCATACAAATGAGACTAACATTAATTTAAACTAAACCTACAAAGTTTTCATTTTATACAGTATTTTATATTTTTGATAAACCACAAGCAAAGGGTTTATACCAGTAACAAACTTACTTCGTAATTAATGTTACATATTGTAGAAATTAAAAAACAAATATTTTAATCATTTTCCAAGCATTTTTCGAGAAGACTGTATTCATATACTTTAAGAAAGTGTTTCTCAAATTGTAGGGCGTGCCTTCCTAAGGAAAGGGATAACCTTACAAGGGAGCGAGAGCATATCAAAAATAAAATATCCAAGAAAATTAATTTACTGGAATGAATTTAAAAAATTATTTTCTGACATAATAATAAATACACATTACACTGATATAGTTTATACATATCATCTGCCATTATTACGTCATCTCTACTTCAAGCTATCTTTGATTCTATAACCAAATAAAAAAAAACATTTTGTTTGATTTGCTATAATTCCACGATAAGAAAATTTTTTATTGCATTTTCTTTTTAAATCTAAAATACTACTCTTTCAGATTAAAAAAAAAACACATACCCAGAGAAAAATTGTAGGAAGATAAAAAATTCATCACTGTCATTTTGGGAAGTTGTATAAAATATATTTTTGCTGCCCTTTTTTCATATGAAAGAGTTTGTTGGTATTTCGAAAAGCACACATATTTGAAGGATTATTTTACTAAGATTTATTTTTTCTGAATATGCTGAAACATATAAAACATAACGAAACACGTTTTACACAGATCATTTTTAGAACTAACATCCATTTTTTAGAGACATCTTTAAATCGATAGTCGTCGCGCGAGACGCAAAGTAATCTCAGACTTATGAAATCATTAGTTCCGGGAAAGCTGTTTATTTTTTTACCAATGACCTTGACAGTATCCTCCTATATGGTAGTCTTCAGAGGAACAAAAAGGTATTTGTCACATATTTTCCTCTTTTTTGAGAGTGTCAAACTTTCTTTATAATCTTAAGGTCCTTGTTCATTTTAATTGGATTTTTTCTCAAGTTATCAAAGAAAAATTGAAAAGTCGTTGGAAGTAGGTAAGTATACTCTATCTTTATTAAATTATTCCCTAGAATTGTGATTTTTATCATGTACAATAAAAATAATTATAAAAAAAAAAGAATTGGGGTGACTCAGTCACTCTGCGTGACCATTAACGTTAGTACTGAGCGCACTCCTTGAAGTCTCCTCGCTTTAAATGTTAAAACATAACATAATTCCTTTTCATCGGAATTTTACATTCTTTTTCATTATTTAAAATTAATTCTGAATGCTTATTCTCTGAGGCTTAAAATTACAGTTGATTTTGCCAAAGAGTTGCAGTCTATAGACTGCAACTCTGGCAAAATTGTCTCCAAACATGGTTTCTAAAATCTCACTTGCTTCTGGCAAAATAGTGGCCACTAGTGTGAGACTTTTTCATCTAGCTATTTTGTATTACACTTTGTAAGATGCAAGTAAAGATTTTTCATTCGCAGACAACGTTTTTTTTTAAAATGCTTTCTGTTATTCATGTGATTCTAATTATGATTCAAAGAACTCTGGAGGCTTTTTAATGTACTCACCATTAAGCGTCTCCAAAGGTCTTTTAAGTTTATTAGGTTTCATACTGTTTGCTACCAACATATTTTTAAACAAATAACACACATTACCTTTTCATCTCCATTTACTTTAGTAGTGGTAACTCTAAAATTTACTAGAACAAGTAATTCGATCAAGAATATCAATTAAGCTGTTTGTTACTGTGACTCAAGTCCTGCCTAAGAAATACACTTTTTTAAAGCAAAAAAATTGCTCAATTTTTTAATTTCTTTTAAAGACCAGTCATTCTTTTAAAGCAAAATTTCATGTGGTGCCGCAAAGATCAGAAAAAGTAGCACACTACGATGGACAATACTTGGAGAATTCTACTAAAAGTAAACAAGAACTGTAAATGCAGTTGTAATTTGGCTGTTACACGAACTTAAACAAACAAATTGTAATAAACACCTGAAAAGAAATACGTAATGAAAACCTTTATTGAAAATGATTATTCCATTTTAATAAAGAATGTCACAATTTACTTCTTTATGGGGGAAAATAATAGCAATTTTTCCTCATATAAGAGTATTTACTTGGCATTATTTTTCATATTATCAATGCAGATCACCAATAAAGTCCATTTTCTGAAATAAACAAATAAAGTAACAAATATATTGTTGATATTATATTTATAAAATATAAATTTATAAAATTTCTTGAGCTTTTATTTGTATATATATATAGATGCATATATAAATCACATTGTCGAATATATTCTATTTTATATTAATTTCAAGTAAAACACAGCATTGGAATTAAAGGAGGTTCTTTCAGGGTGTAAATTAAAGAATAGTTTGTCTTTTATAACTTCAAAAATTTTCTATAAATTCTCATTAATCATGGACTCAAAAATTTCATTCAATATTCTATACTTTCCTTTATTGCATGCTTTTTTTTTTCTTATAATTTCTTCAAAAATGCAAGTCATTCTTAAACTAAGGCGCTTCTTAAAATTAAATATATGCACTGAACATTTATCTGTAGGTATATTATTTAATAATAATAACTTCTAACACTTTACCGTAACATTTACGAAATGTGAATTTATCTAACAGTGAAAGTAACTTAATTTTTTATTTCCAGTGCTTTTACTAAAAAAATCACATTAGCATTTTCTCTAAAAATAAAGATTAATGCTTTACAAAAATATACATTTTTCATAATAATTACATTTTACTTAGTATGTCTTTCACTATGCTTAAATCGTTATTTTTAATGATCTTCCTAAGATGGGAAAGAATCAATAATCATCCAGTCTTAAGTATTGGTATCGATTTAATTACTTACGAAAACATCAAGAGAGTATCAATAAAGAGTATAAATTTATTTTCGCTGAAGAAGTCGTTAGAATAAAAAAAAGACATAGCAAGAAAAGTACGAGTCAAATTATTTGGTCTCCATTCTAATGAGATTTCAGTGTGTACTCAGTTTTGAAATGCAATTAATTTTATGATAGAAAAATATTGATTAAACTTTTCTACGTGCAGATTTTACAAGATATTTTTACAAATTCAAATTTATTTATTAACTTTATTAAATGACGTCGTAGTGTTTATGTAGAAACTCTGCTATTATTAGAGAGAAATGTAAGCAATGAATGTACCGAATGTCATTTTTTTCTTTCATAAATAAGTTATAACTAGCAGAATAAGTTAGTAATTTATAATAATTACTGGGAAAATAATAATTTTTGATTTTTTTTTTACTTTCATCATTAACCTTAATTTCAACATCAATTTCATCATTTCTTCATCAATTTCAACAAAAATAATAATTTCAATGTAGATATAATGGTTAAAATGTATAAATTAATACAAAAGGTCATTTATTGCAATATTATTATCTAGTATAATTCATAAAATATATAAAAAGTATTTTTGGAAATAATGCATTGTCATTAAGAAAAAGAAAGCATGTTTTTTCACCGTTAATGTATTTTTTGTCAATGTCAGCCGCACCGTATAAAATTGATTGCTTATATAAACTTTACTGAATTTTTAAACAATTTAATAATATTTTATCTGAGCCTTTTATTCGATAAACTAGAAGGTAATTACTTAAAATATGGTTTAAATGATCGTTTAGTTTATTAGAAGATATCTGAATTTCCTCGTATCAAAATAACCCATTTATTTTTTCATAATGATGTACTAACATTAACACCATTGGAAAACAGCACAGGAAAATGTTACATTTTTTAAAATTTATTTATAACCTTTATTCCTACTTCTAAAATAAGAAATAATAAAATTAAATTGAAGTTTTGCTGAACATGGTGAGCAGTAGACAATTTTAAATATTCAATGTATCTCACTTAAAAGTAATTTTTTTAATTCTTTATAGGATCGAAAAATAAATTGCAGAGAAAAGAAAAGTGTTCTTTTCTTTCTTCTTAATGAGCATACCACAAACCGTTACATCAATAATGATGATAAATGCTGATAGTTCGATTTTTTTTACACATTACTTACCTATCTTTCAGAGCATTTTATAACAAATAAGCACCTACATATTTTAAATGTATTTTTATTTCATGAAGACTTTGCTAAATAAATAATAACATACTGTATAATAAATCTGTATAACAAGTTATGTATTCTGAATATTAGGGTTATTTCAGAGAGTTATATTTCATTCTTCCCAAACATTTATTCATATTCATTATTAATTTTTAAAAAATATTTATCATGAAGGAATGCTTTGAAATTGATAATTTCGTACAATGGTAGTTGTATTTATATTAATAGGAAATAATCTTTCATAATCATGAAACTGGAGTGAAGCATGAATTCATTTGATCTTAAATAGCTTCTCTTTGAGAAACTTTCGTCTGTGGTTTCGAAAATAGGAATTTTCTTCGCTTATAAAATAACTTCTTTTTTATACAACAACTTAAAAATATTTTATTTAATTATGTATTAATTATGATACAAAAATCTGAGTAAATGTTTAAGATACATTCACAGAAAATAACATCATGTTGTTTAGTGGTATGTATGCTTTTTTCAAAATTCACGTATCATTATTCCGTTCGAAGTCATAACCATTTATTCGCAACCACAGATTAATCTCTATTGATTCAAAACTCCATGATCTTTAAGGTACAATTCTTCTTTATCTGTAATTCTTTCGTAAACATGAAACATATAATTCAGTGGTCTTCAAACTGTGTTCCACGGAACCCTAGGGTTCTACAAAGCATACCCAGGTGTTCCACGAGTTATGGATCTTCAGACTTCTATGTCTTCCTTGAAAAAATAAATGTGTCAACTAAAAATTACAGTTTACCTTTTCTTATATAGTTTATATTTTATACTTTTCTTTTATAGAAATATATATTTTTCTTCTATAGTTAACCACTCAAAAATTGTTCATATATTTATAAATGTATTTAAAACTATTACAAGTTAAGAATAGCTATTTCTGGTTTAAATTATTAACTCATTCAAACACTTTAACAAAAATATATGAAAATATCACAATTATTTCTAAAACAGGGAAAATCCATTTAATTCAGTAAGAAAACCGCTGTGGGAAGAAACATCTCGAAGTTATTCCTAACAATTTTTAATTATTTATATGCATGGATTTGGAAACACTAAGGAATAAGTAAGCGATACGCTTAACACTAGAACGTCCGAAATTTTAATTACCCTTAAACGTCTGTCACGGTTCTTTCGACGCCGTTATATAAAATACATAAAATAATTGTAATAACTAAATATTTGCTGAACTACTGTTCAGTAGGGTTTAGTTTTAAGGCTTTTTAATATTATTTCATATAATTATCGCACACCTTGACTCTTTACATCCTACATAACTGTACCAAAACAAATTACATAATCTTCTAAAATAAAATAAATAAAAAAAAATTCATAAATATTAGTGCAATAAGCAAAATCATAACTGTTGGGTGAATGCGATTTTTTCATCATTTTTAATCATTTTTATAAATAATGTTTTGTACATTCCTTATTTACAATGAATACATTCATACTCATTTTTCTTGTACATTTTCAGCATACCATTTTCCTGCAAAGACATACATTTTTTTTTACTTGAATTTCCATTACACTCTTTAATTTCACACTTTTCAGTTTTAGTGAATTTGTGAATTTGTAATTCTTTAAATTCAGTATTTAACTGATTTTTTTTAAATATCTTGCACTTGCGTAATTTGAACGTAACAGCAAATTCTATGTAACGAAAAACTTAGACACTATGGTTTTAGTATAACTGACTCATTTCCTCCGTGAACCCAATAACACTGCATTCAAGGTCAACAAATGTGCAATATTATTTCCGGAAGTTTTTTTAAATTTTTTTTTTTTACGAATGGTATCTAGTACATAGTGAACTATCTTATGTGCTCTACAACATTTACTTATAGCGATAAATTGCCTTGGTGTCGAAACGATACCATTGGTCGTTCTGGGTATATTTAGTTGCAAAAGCCCTCCTAATAAACATAGTACCACAAAACTTTTTTTGTATAATTACCATGAAAAATGATTAAAATTTACGAAAAATTTTCAAAACATCCCTACAAAAATACCGAAAGGAAAACAAACTAAACAGATTTAAGACTCCAATCGATACTGACGGACGTTCTAGTGTTAAATATCCAATAAAAGGTACAAAAACACATTCTGTTATTTATAACATGTTTCAGAATTCTTATAAGCAGTATTACGAAGGAGTTTATTTAAAAGGGCATATAACGTAAATTTTTATTATTAGCGTAAACATATGAAATTCGGAATAAATCACTTACGGTATTATTACTACCTAATTTTTTCACAAAGCTTAGAAGCTTAGTTTCTAACATGATGATATTTTGATAATTGCTGTTCATGTGCACTGAGACATAATATTCAGAATATTTTCAAATATTTCTCAGTTTTTCTGAGGGAATTAGAAATCGTACTATTTGTGAAAAATTATCTTTAATACGTGTGTGATCAAGTTAGTTTGATCACTGCAAAAACACACCAAATTGTACATAATGAGGTAAATAGATCGGCTGTATTTTTATGCAGTTGTAATTTTCACACTGGAATATAAGTGATAAGTATATGTACTCGTGAGACTGAAATACGATCCGTCATATTGATGTCATAAATTTAAACTATAAATTATAATAAATTTATAGATGCATATTATAAAAAGTATTCTTTCATTCGCCAGAGACATCAGCATTTGAAACGGATATGTTTCTGATTTTAAAAAAGAGATAAAAAATGTTAGATATCGGAAAATAATTAGTAAAAATACTTAGGCACAGTCGAGACATAAATATTTTTTAAAAAAACATGGCAAGACCCAAATTTCTACGACTAACGGACGGAGTGTTCTCCAGTTTTGTTCCTCCAACATCAAAAAAAGTAACTATCACATAAGATGGGAAAAGGAAGAGAAAAACGAGTCAATATACGAGTAATAATTACAATGTTGGGCTATCAGCTGCACCTAGCTTATTTTTATAAAACAAATGCTGATATTTTTATTACTCCTGATGAAAATTTTAAATAAAAGTTTTTTGTTATAAAATATGTTTTTTGAAACAACTATTTTAATGTAAAAGGAAATAAAAATAAACGTTCATGTAATATTGCAATATTGAACTCTGATCTGCAGTGTGAATCAAAGTCTTACATTGAAATAAAATTTTGATGAAAAAGGAAATTTTTTTTCTTTTTGCAAAAACAAGGTTTTAAAATGTGTTTTCCCTAAATAAAAAAATTTGAATTTTTTTCAAAATAATTGTGCGTTAAGGAGGTAAATTTAAGTAAATCAACTGGAATTACAATATTTTTTTATCTCAATCATTACCGAGGACCCGTATACTATTGGCTTATAACTTGACTTTACCTTCCCAATGTTTGGGCTTTGGGAGTAAGATGCTATGCCGTGGGCTGAAATTCTTTCAGAATCAAATTTTTCAAAGTCCGTGGTATCTGTTTCGTACATTCATCAATTGAGTTCTATTTATCACAATTATGTTTTATAAGCTTTCCGAATTGAGAATCTGACAGAAAAAATGTAACATTAAATAGTCTTTCCAAAAACTGGAAAAAAATATTCATAAAATATAAATTTTTGATTTTGTTTTATTCTCTCTAATTCACAGTTTATCATTTTTTAGAAAAAACTTTAGCATCACAATCTTTATTTCTATAACTGTGGATGAATGCTATTTTAATAATTGAATTTTAAATCGTTTTTTAACTGGAAAATATTTTTTTTTGTTTTCTAATCTTGTTTGCTTAACAGTAGTATTGTTTATTCTGTTCCTTCTGAAGAGTCAATGTTATGAAACTACCAAAATAACAGGAACTTTCTTCAAAAGGTCTGCTTTATCGATGAGTATTTTAAATTAAATCAATTTTCACTAAAGATAAACACATGCAAAACTCACTGGCAATTAATAATGCTGTCTGTCCGCATTTATTTAACATTGTTAAAATAAGAAAGCTATTGATGAATTCAAACATTTCAACACTATTCTCAGTCTGTTGTATGATCAAGAAGAACACCCCTTTTATAGAAGTCGGTGGGTGTATGTATAAAGTACTTGATAGGTTTCTGATAAACACTGTAATTATTTGACCAAATATGTATTTTTATGTAACGTAATTGTTACATTAGTATTGGGAAATGTATAATTCAACTGCTTTTTCTCTATAACTAAAAATAATCACTTTCATGTGAGTGTAAACTCATTCTGGCTACTTTTTTATGCCTTTCCTGCGATTATATTACTGAGCAGTCAGGTGGGAATAATATTAGTTTCAATGATTGCATTATCAATAGTCAGTTTTCAATTAATGTATTAAAAAATCATGTTTCTCTTATGCTTGAGTAATTTCAAATTTATTTTATGTTTTTTCAGGACTCAGTCTATAAATTTAATTTTACTCTAAACAATTTTCCTTATAAAATATAAAATATATTTTGTCAATTTCATCTTTTAATCCAGTATTCTATTTTCAAAGGCCCTGTAGAACAAAATGCTTCTGTAATCTTCGAAAGTGCTGTTATGAATGAGTAAGGTTATAAATATGTTGTTATTAACTATACTCAAAAGGAACAAAACTCAATTTTATCTCTTTTTGATTTATAATATTTTTTATATATTTCCAGCTCTCGGAAATAGGTTTACGAATAAATGCTTCAATTTATTTCCCTTTTACCCTTCAGGGAATATAAATCAAACGTCAGCAGAAAAATTGGAGTAATTCCTCATAACATGTCTGGATTTATCACCGAAGAAACTAAAAAATACCTTCTAGATATTTCTCAACATAAAAAATCGCATACAAATATAAGATCGCATTTATTTTTTGAATTACAAAATGAATTTTTCAGGATTATTAACATGAAATCTTAAAGTAATTTATTTTAAAAACGTTTATAATAAATTAACCCCTAATTAACAATACTATTAGTTTACCAATATAATTTCCGGAGACAATGCTTGATATTTTTTAAGTTTAACAAGTCTATTAATGTGCAAATTAATTTAAATCCAGATTGACCACCGTTAAAATAAAATAATTTCATGAAATTTAAGGTGATACTGCAAATTTATCATTTAAAATAATATTTTGTAAAAGAAAATTTGATTTTAAATTATTCTCTATATATCTAACAGAGATCTGATATATTCTGAAAAAAATTGTCAAGACTACTTTTTTTCACCTTTCTTTATGTGTGTGCCTCTTTTTATCTCATACGTAAGAATTTGGAACTATTCTAAGATTTTTTTATTTTACAAATTTAAATAAGCATTGTATTCTCTTTATAAAAAAAAAACTTTTATTTACAATTGTTTTTTTGCAATAGATGTACATATAAAGAAAAAATTCGATAAAATTAACAAATTTCATAATTCATTTTAAATTTAAAACATTTATTAAAAAATTTTCCTTGAATCTAAGAACAAATTTAATATAGGAGTTCAAGGGTAATTAGTCTTTCAACGTAAGTTTCTCATATCGATGTGGTTTGTTTGAATCTTATATCGTATCATAAAAGTAGCCATAATTTTATATAATTTGAAAAATATTCAGTTAAAATTTATATAATTAATTAATATTTTTTAAAATATCATAGTGGAGAAAAGTAATATTCAAATGTAAATTTCTAAGTAGAGTTATTAGTGAAAGAAATTAACAAACTAAGTGGATTGAAACAGTTATTCAGATTTAGCATGCCATGAAAATTATAAATTCAAAGTTTCATGCATTTTCATTAAAATACTTTTCGTAAATATTAATTTGTAAATTAGT
>BMAO01023258.1:0-20498 GCA_019973975.1 Trichonephila clavata | reverse complement strand
TAAATTTGAAGCACCTGAATTGCTCAGAAAAGGAGATCGTATATAAATTGAGTTTAAAGAATAGTAATTCACTATCTACAGAAAGAGCAAATGAAAAACTTCATAATAATTTAAAACATCGTAGTAAACATCATAGATTGACTATTTGTATTGCTGTATGCAAACAATAAAAATTGAATTAAAGAAATGCAACTTGTATAGAAAAGATTAAAACAGCTTGTTTCAACAAATAGCAGCAAAATAATACAGATTTTCCGTTCAAATTATAGCATAAAGGGAATGATGCGCTAATCAGGAATTTAGGGGCTTTATTATATCAGAATGACCAAATTAACTTAAATAATGTTCAAAATGACTGCCTTCAGCAGAAATGCAGTATCGAACCCGTGTCAGAAACTCCGCCTGTAGCTTCTGCAACATAGTTAGTGTCACAAACCTGCATGCCATGCTGATTCGATTAAGTAAATCGGATTTACTCGTGGATTCACGTTCGTTCACTTTGCTTTTTAGGAAGCCACACCGAAAGAAATCCAGCGGACTTAAGTTGAGTGATTGTGGGGGCCACTCCTGTTGACCACCGTAGCCGATTATTCTACTGTCAAATGTCTGTGCCAAAAATGTACATGTTACACAGATTTGTGTGCAGGTGCACCATCATGCTGGTACCACATGCGTGACGTATCCCTTAATGAAAATTCATCTTCTAAAAAATCGACTAATGGTTCAGAAAAAATTTCTGTGTATGATACTGATGTTAAAGGTCCATCGAAATACATTGGGGAATTAAAGTGCTCTTCCATATTCCGCACCACACATTTACCGACCAATGCACTTGGTGGCGATTCAGTCGTATTAGATTAGGTTTTCAGAGCCCAATAATGCGTATTCTGTGTATTCTTGCCACGAGAACTGGCATTCATCCAACCACAAAACTTCATTCAAAAAATCTGGATTTTCATCCAGTGTGTTTAACACGAAACTGCAAAAATCAAAATTATGCTCTTGGTCTCCGGCATTAGTTCCTGCGCCAGGACTGGACGATAAGGATATGCACCGTACGCATGTAATATGTTCCACACCGTCAATTTTAAGTAGGAACAAGCCTTGCTAATATCCCGGACACCTACTTTCAAGATGAGCCAGGGCATATCCTAGAACATCCTCAGCAGGTATCCGCAAGCTGGAAGGTGTGGCAAGAGACAAGAGAATACATGTATGAAAACTCCCATTTTTATACAAGGTTGAACAGCACGGGCAATTGTACAATAAGATAGATGTCTTCGACTGGAAAATTTAATGACATAAAGTCTTGCCACCTCTCTCTTATTTCGATTACATTGTCCATGCAACAGTACCATTTCGCAGTATTCTTCATTTGTATACGTCTCGTTCTCCCGTAGTAGAATTCTTAATAATACAATACGACTGTATGCAATTGCAAGCAACTGTATAACATATTTTTAACGTTCGCCATGATCAGTACCGCAGCAAAAAAGTGTATTTTTTTGGAACTGCTTTTAAAAAGTGTTCTTCGTCAAAAATATTTTATTTTGTCTGTGTTTTACTCGTCCATAGAAAATTTTTATTTCTTAAGCACTCAATTATTTTATTATTAACGTAATGTATGTACTTTTAAATTTAAAAACGATTTACATAAGAGTGACGCGCAAGAGCGAAATTCCTAGCAGTTCCAATTAATTTCACTCTATGAAGCTTCTAGCTTCTACTAGCTCCTTAAAAATGGCCGAGAAAATAGATAAAATGTATGATTTTTAAAGTTCCATAACTCAGACAGTTTTTAACGTAATAAAATGAAATTTTTTGTGTTTACTTTGTTTTTGTGTGTATTGACTTTTCTTTAATATAAGTGATAGGACCCGGATTACGTATAAAAGTTTATTCTTTGTAATTTTTTTGTAAAAACTGGTGTAAAACATTATTTACCTTTTTAAAAACATTTTTCAAATTGGAATTGCATTTCTAAACCAAACGGTTTGGGAATTAGCTATTGGGTCACATTAAGCCTGGGCACCCTGTATAATGACATTATTATCTTAGTATTATGATTACTATTTATCTCTTTTGCTATAAATAAAATTTACATATATGTGGTTGGTGATAGCAAATTTTAGAGTTGGTGACAAAACTCGAACTTCTAGTCTTAATAAATTAAAACAAGTCTCATCATCTTGTGATGTGCACTTTCAGTGGATCCCTTCGTATGTAGATATTTGGGGTAATGAGGAGGTGGTTGTTTTTGCAAAGGAGGGTGCCAGAGAGGCTCTGGCTGCATCTAATTACCTGACTTACCTTGAGCTGTACTCTGCCAGAAAACATATTGATAAAAAGACTTGGCTCGTTCCCCCGGTTCATATTTGGTATCGAACTGACTTCCCTGGAAGATCCCTTGCTATGAATTGCGACCGACGCACACAGACGGCAGTTTCCAGATTTCTTAGTGGACATTTAAGAAGCCTTACTTTCCAGGGTGGCAATAAAACCCATTGGATTTGTCCAAATTGTAACATCGAGAAGGCTTCCCCGACTCATATTCTTGGACGCCTGGGTTTGTCCTACGGCGACTATGTCTTTCTATGCTTGTATATGACATTGAAAGTGAACAAACTCATAGATCTCGTGTAGCAGAAGCTAGACAAGGAGATAAGCATCAACAACAACATATATGTGAGCGTGTATTTGCAATAAACTCCATAATGTGGTGTCAAAAAATTATGATTTTCTTTTTTTTTAAAAATAAAAACCTTGATTTAAATATGTAACTACATATTTTACTCTTTTCTTCACTTATCTACCACCATTAGTATTAAACATATTTTGATCGGCTAAAAGAACTTTTTTTCAATATGTACAGGGAACAAATAGTTTGTAAATATATATTCCTGTCATATATAATCAAATATACACATAGTTGAAAATGAATTATTTTATTAAAGTATGATTTCTAAATTTTCACACATGTTTTAATTTATTGAGAAAGAATAAAGGATATTTCTTTTTAAAAATATTCATGCAAAAGCTATTAGGAGAAGTCTAGTCTTATATTTATTAAAAATATTAGTTAAGTAAAAGTGAACGATGTTCCATTGAATTACCTGCAAATGGAGTAATTCTCGTTGCGCAACATACTGATGGAGTGGCCATATTTACACTGTCAAGGTAACAAGGAAATTATTACAATCAAGGTCATGTTTGGATCAATTTATTTACAAATCTAAGAGCCCATACACAGTAGATAGTATGACAAACCTAAGGAGGGGTATTGTAACGAAAATATGGATAGAGACAGTAAAAACTTTTAACAATCAAAGCAAACAATGTAGAATAAGGTTAACGCAGTAATGCATAATACTTTTTCGACATAATATACATATTTTCCATTGTATGTTTTTTAATGCTTTTGTTTGTATGAATGTAGTTTTTTACCATCCAAATAATCTAAATTGGAATTTTTTTTTTTAAATTTTATTAGTTTATTAAAGTGTTAAATATAAATAATTTTTTCCAGTATTCTTTGAATGAAAAAATTGTCAACCAAAAGTATATTATTAAGTTTTAAAAGTATATTTTTTTTTAAAAAAATTCATTTTTTAGACAAAGATTTGATGTTCTACTATTGACTAAACATGTTACACAAACGAAGTATAATTAATTAACATTTTAATTTTCAATAATTTGTTTGAAGTTAGAAGAAATTAAAAAATAAATGTATATCATTATTTGTAAAAGTGCTTAAAAGCTTTGTTTTGTATAATTTGACACATTTAGTATGGCACATAATGGTGAATAATAAACAATGTAGAAAACAAAACTTTAAATACATCAGGATATTTTTCATTTCATTTTACATTTAAGGTATCCGATTACTTGCGACAACTTTTTTTTAAAAAAATGGAGGTATGGGATTTTTGTTGTTGTTATTTTTAGATTTTTTTTAGAACATTTTAAGAAAAACATGCTAAAATTCAGAAGATAAAAAGAAATTATTACTAAAATGGGGAAAAAATTGGTAAAAGTTTACAAAAAATAACATAAACGCGGCCCATTCTGTACCAACACTTTTTGAACAAATTTTCAATTTTTCAAATCTGATGTGTTGTTATATTATTCATTTTTGAAATCCCCTTCAGGTTGAGGGATATCTTAATTTTTAAGAAAACTGGAGCACTTTATTTTAGTTATTATATGAAATTGCTTAAAAAAAAACAGTTATATTAAGATGACGTAGTGTAAATTTTTTAATGAAACACACACAGTGATTAATGAATCTAAAAGTTAAAACATTTCAACTGTTATACAGATCATACACAAAAAAATTTCAATTATTTTCCAAACATTTTTAGAAAACTCTGGCCCCGCTGAAGCATTTTCAAAAAAATTTTAAAAAACCACACACACATATATTTTGAGTAAAATGCGTATTAAAGTATAACATCTTGCTGTGCTTAAAATAATGGCATTTTCTTTCACTAAAACACTAGTAGTCTTAGTTGTAGTGAACGGAAAATAGTAAACTTGGTATTTTTATATAGCTATTAAGGTGGCCTATAAAATAAAGTTATAAAAAAATTTGTCAGTTTTCGGCAAAATTCAGAATTTTTAGGTAGTTGGATACCTTAATACGATGAGTTCTAAATATCGAGCTAATTTTAAAATAAATTTCGTTTTATTTATGAGTAGTTTTGTTAAATATTTTACTGAATTTCAATTTTATTTTGGTGAATTTCTTAAGTATCATATTTACAAATTAGCTTGAATAATTTAAGGTTTTGTTTCAAAATAGGATCAAAGCAATTTTATAAACACAGAAATATTTAATTGGTAAATTAAAATAGTGTTTATATGTTACTAAGATTTTTGAAATGGAACTTTCTAATAGAAGTTATGTAAAATTAACCGAGACTCAGAGGTGCAAATGTCCATGAAGGTCAAGGTTCACATGGCCCATTTCACTATTCATGACCTTGGGTACTTCCTATCAGGTGGTCAGTCTGAGACGAAAATCCCAGTGTTTAATTCCCAAGCAATCAGTATTCATTTATCGACCCACTGAAAGGATGAAAATCTAGAAGTTATGTAAAAAAGTTTTATTTTTTGCTTATGCTTCACAGACGACCCAATATTAAAAGAAATCTAAGCATCAAAGCTTTACTAAACCAACAACAAAAAATAAGTATTGAAAAAATTGTAACACCTTTTGAATTTTTTACAAAGTTCATTCGAAAGAGCAAATTATATCTTTAAAAAAAAAAAATCATTCCAAAATTTGAAATGATTTGACCTAGAGTATAAATTTTATCGCGTTAAAAGTTGACTTATATGAATACTGGAAGGAACAACATTTCTAAACTAGAATTCTTATCATTCTTTCGGCAGGATATTATTTGGGTATCTGAACACTCTATAAAATGCATATGTATCTTAACACTTTCTTTTATGTATTAAAAACCTTTCCTTCTGGCACACCCATTGTTTGTCTATTATTTATCTTCATGTAACACCAAAAAGGAAAATGTTACCAGGGTTCTTAGAACTTTTTATGGAAATGGATATTAATGGGGTGTAAAAAGTGATGCAAAGTGAATTAGGTCAAGAAGAGAGTTCGAGATCATTTATTATTTGCAGGGTGTCTACTTCTGTATAGCTTGGCTTATCGGTTTTGCTCTGATTTAGGAAAAGGAAAGTATTCTTTATTGTAAGATGATGGTATCATATACATAAAAATATTTCATGTAAATCCAATGTGTTTATTAACGGTTTCATAAACATTCATATGAAATACATTACTGTCATATAAGATAGAACTATTTAAGATAAAAAGAAATCTTCATATTTCAAAGTATCGAAACAGTACTAACCTTTTTAAACAGGTGAGTCAAATATTTGGTAACAGAATGTACTTTATAAGTTAATACCATGTAAATTTTATAATCCATTATCTAGGAAATCTATTTATTCAAACCATACCGCAGCCAAAAGGATCGGCATCATACGTTACACATTTTTTGTAAGAAATTATGCATTAAATACTCAAAGACAGGAACAAATACATACGAAGTAGTTATCTTTGATCTGTATAAAAACTTTAAGATAAGAAAAAAGTGTTACTATTTTTAAGTGAATAAAAAGAATGCTCAGAGTGATTGAAGAGTTTTAGTGAAAGAGCATTAAATATCTGTTCTACTCGAAAACAATTCCAGCATTTTAATTCTGTGAAATTATTTAATTTTCATTGTCATAAAACTTAGAGTTATCTAAAATATACGAGGCAGTGAAACAATTAAGCGGAACATATTTATGTAATTATTCTAGCACAAAAATTTTAAGTAAGGTTGTTGAAAGTATTTGAGATAATGTTTTAAGATTAAAACTATCATGAATTTATTAATGAAATTACTGAGATAAATTTTTATCTTTATACATTTAATTTTAAATGATTTTTTTATTTAAAAAAGAACGCTCTACCTTTGAATTAATTCACATATTATTTTTTATCCTTTATGATTAAGGAGTTATTTCTTGTATCAACAATTCGCACATAAAGTTACATTCTTGATTAGTGTGATTATAACTAATTTTATTAGAATAAAAATAAATCATTGAGCCACATTACTGCTGTTATTTCTTTTAAATTTCTTGTGTATCTTGCAAAATAACTTTTTCACCAATAATATTTTTATGACGTAAATATTAACAAATACTATAACGAACTATTTAACATCCGGAACATTTAACATTTTATCAACTCAACTGCGGACCATATTGCAAAATGCAATGCAGCAGGAGGCGATGTGTTATTCAAGTAGCACTGCATTTGTTGAATGTTACGTACTAGGACCAAGTAAATCTCTATATGCATCGGTAGGTGTATTGAATTCCATTCCAATACAAAGCTCATTCTTGGTGCGCTAGTTTCAATGTACTTGAGTATATGTAATCTATAGTAGAAAAGCAACTTACAAAGGAAGAGTTATTCGAATGAAGCAAAATCTTACGCCCAGTACATAGAATACACAAATAATTAGCTTTCCGAGAACAATGACAGACTAGCTGAAACTCAAGGTCGGAACGAAATATCTGGATGTACGTTACAGAGACCTTTCCATTCTCCACAAAAAAGTGGTTCTTTCGACTCATGTGGACTGCGCCAATGAATCGCATGCGGACTCTGAAGGACTATGGGTAGAATGTCACCATTTGAGGTAGGTCGTACGTATAAATAGATTAAAGAAAGTAGAGCGATCGCAATGAATCAGTGAGATATCACTATTTGATTATATTGGCAGAAAAACGGGAAGACAGAGTGAAAGAGGATACATGGTGAAAAGTAGATAGTTATAGTTCGAAAATGATAAAAGAATGTTAAAACAAAGTGCCTGACCAATCGGCACTTACACCCCACTATAACCCCTTATCAAAATTTAGACGTGTAGCTTTAGCACACTTAATGACCACATTGACTATCAAGAGTCATTTCTGGGAATGGGGATTGGGAAAACGGTCACCGCACAGACTGCCCCCACCGTTGCAAAGTGTGCCAGATATGTTTGTATTACTGAATGCTGCTTAGGATTTCATGGAAAGATGCAAAAAAATTTTCAACATTGAATCCACTTCACATCGAGCACGATGGACAAAAAAAAATGTGACTACAGACATCCCAGATAAAGGGTAGATACTTACACGGCATTACCCAACATGCAACTCCACATCTAATAATTATGGAATAAAATATCCTTTAATTTGATATTAGAGCCTCAGTGAGTTGTTATTCTCGATACCCTTGCGTCAGATTGGCACGTTGACGAGATTTTATCCCTCATAACATAGCCTACTTTTCGTATTCCTGTACTTGCATTTCGTGACAATGCCTGAATGGATTAAAATTGGCATAAATTTTTACAACTTTTATTAATTCTTTTCCAAAATTTTCATTACTAGCACGATCATCATATCTCTTCCCAATAGAGAATATCTCAGGTTTGTTGAGAAGGTGTCTCCAACCATCTCTAGATCAGGCCAATCAATTCGATCTTTATAGCATACCAGGAAAAAAAATGTCGCAGGATTATATCGGTCAATTCTGCCAAACAATTTCCAATGGATAAGAACTTGCCTCAGGCCAGAGGTAGACCAAATCACCATTTATATTCTGTTGCTCTTGTAGCTTACCTTAATAAAACATTAAGTGCATATGATATTTTTGCGTATTTTTCATTTTCGATACATATGTTCATTACATCAATCTTTTAACATATGTTTCTTTCTTCAGTAATGTTTCATATTGTAGAGTGTATGTGTATATATGTATTCGAATCTAAGCCACACTTTTTTCAAGTTTTAATGTTACTGAAAATCGGGTGCGACTTAGAATCGAAAACGGAGAAATTTGTTATATGAGAGAAATTTGAGATGATACTGACAGTTAAAGCAATTACAGTATTTAAAAGTTTTAATCCTGGTAAGACAGAATAATTATTCACTTTTTATTAAAAGTCGTTTCAATTTAAAAAATAACGGATATCGATAAAACATTTTACGATGTATTTGTTTTAAATTTTTTTCACAAAAACGGGTTGAGAATTTGGGTGTGGCTTAGAAGCGATGGCAGCTTAGATTTGAATAAATACTATATATATATATATATATATATATATATATAAGGATAATTAAATTATATATAAATTAAATCCCTAGACCACTTTTCCGTTACATCTTCAAGTATTAAATTTATTATCCAGTTCGGGAATGAAGAACACATGGCCCTAAACAGAACTTTTATCAACGACCATTAATTTTATTACCTCGTATATCATGCTTAACTTTCAAATATACCTCTTCAATAAGAAGTGTACTTGAAAAACATCTGGCCTATAAGTGGTTACAGATTCAAAACTTGGTGTCCGTTTTTCTCTTAGCGAGCAGATTCCAAAATATATGCATTGAATAAAGAACGTTTAAACAAAATACCTTGTTGTTACTCGGAAACATGACATTTATATATATATTGTAGGTTTGGATATGTGCAATGTCACAACCCCTCCCCCTGTTACTTAGGGTGGAGTAATGTCACTGACGTCACACCCCGCCAGGAATGTCCGACTGAAGGACACACGGGAAATGACGCAGACGGACGTTAGAGACGCTAAGCTCTAGACGTAGGAGAAAGACGTTCTCCTTTGGTGTTTTATATATTTTAAATATTTCATCCTTCATTTTGTAAAATAAAGCATTTATCATCATTAGGTTGTAGTCATTTTCGCATAATCTATATATATAAAGGAGAAAAGCGACTCACTGACTGACTAATCACGAAATCTCTGGAACTATTCAACCTACAGACTTGAAATTTGGCAGACATGTTCCTTTGATAGAGTAGACATCAGCTAAGAAAGGATTTTCCGAAATTCGAAACGCAAGGGGAGTTACGGGAGGGTTAAGGGCTTTAATAATAATTGTTTCCATGTTTAAACTACTTGATGTACAATCTTAAAATTGGGTAAGCGGATTCCTTTCAGAGAGTAGAGATCCGCTACAAAATGAGTTTGCTGAAAATCGACCCCCAAGTGGCGTTGCAGGGGCTTAGGGGGCGTTATAGATAATTATTTCCATTTTTAAACTATTTGATGCACTGTCTTTAAATTTGATATATAGATTCCTTTCGTAGAATAATGATCAGTTACAAAACGGGTTTTGTGAAAACAGACTTCTAAGTGGCGTTGCGGGGGATTAAGGGGCGTAATAGATAAATATATCCGTTTTTAAACTACTTCACCTACCTGCTTGATAATTGGTAGGTAAGTTTCTTTCCTGAAGTAAATATCCGCTACAAAATGGGTTTTGGGAAAATTGACCCCCAAGGGGTGTTGCGGGGGCGGGGGTTTAAGGGGCGTTATAAATTCCTATTTTTAAGTTATTAGACGTACAGTCTTGAAACTTAGTAAGCAGATTCCTCTCACAGGGTAGAGATACGCTAAAAATGGGTTTCGGGAAAATTGCCCCCAAGTGGCGTTGAGGGGAATTAAGGGGGTGTTATAGATAATTATTTCCATTTTTAAACTATTAGGCGCACAGTCTTTATATTTGATAAAGAGATTTCTTTCATAGAGTAGAGATCAGCTATAAGAAGGTTTTGTGGAAACAGACCTCTAAGTGGCGTTGCAGGGGAATAAGTGGCGTAAGAGATAAATATTTTCGTTTTTAAACTATTTGACCTACCTGCTTGAAAATTGGTAAGAATGTTTCTTTCATGGAGTAAATATCCGCTACAAAACGGGTTTGGAGAAAATTGACCCCCAAGGGGTATTGCGGGGGGTTAAGGGCAGATATAAATTATTATTTCTTTTTTTAAACTATTATACTTACAGTCTTGAAATTTGGTTAGCAGATTCCTCTCATAGGATAGAAATACACTGCAATATGTGTTTTGCGAAAATCGACCCCTAGGTGGTGTTGCGGGGGTTCAAGGGGCGTTATTGATAATTTTTTTGCATTTTTAATTAATTGGACGTACAGTCTTCAAATTTTGCTAAGCAGATTCCTTTCATAGAGTGCAATTCCCCTACAAAATGGGTTTTGTGAAAACAGACCCAGAAGTGGCGTTGCGGGAGCTCAAGTGGCGTTATAGACAATTATCCCCATTTTTAAACTGTTAGACGTACAGTCTTGAAATTTGATAAGCAGATTCCTTTCGTAAAGTAGAGAACCGCTACAAAATGAGTTTCGCGAATATCAACTACCAAGTTTAATTTCGGGAGATTAAGAGGCGTAATCGATAAATATTTCTATTTTTAAACTACTTGATCATCCTGCTTGAAAATCGGTAGGCATGTTCCTTTCATGAAATAGAGTTCCTCTAACAAAGAGTAAAATGAAAATTGACCCCCAAAGATGTTTGCGAGGGGTCAAGAGGAGTTACAGAAAAAAATTCCTGTTTTTAATTGTTAGACCCATATACTTGAAATTTGTTAAGCATGTTTCTTTTGTTGAATAGGGATCCACTAAGAATAAATTTTAAGCAAATCAAGTTTTTGGGGGTTGCAGGGGGTTTCTGGGACGTATTGACAAAAAAAATTACTTTTTTCGAGCTACAAGGACTATAATAATGAAATTTGGTTTGCATTTTTCTTTTGTTGAATTGAAATCCGCTAAGAGCGGTAATTTTGGAAAACGGCTCTCAACGGGATTACGGGGATATTTATAGTAAAACTTTTGCTTTTTTCTGTTAGATTTAGACTTGAAATTTGGCTTGCATGTTCAATTTACGGAGTAGAGATCCACCGAAAATTGGTTTTGCGGGAATCCACTTGGTTTTTGAGTTACGAAAGAGCAAACATCATTCTATGCTTCAATTTTAGAGATTTTTAGAAAATACAAATTAGATGAGTTCTGCCCTTTTTTTTTATCAACAGGTGACAGTTAGATGTATAAGTATATTTTTCAATTCAATCGAATTCTTAATGCTAGGACTTAGATATCAATAATTTATACATATATATAAGCAGTAAAAATTTATAAAACATCATGAAATACCCAGCGAAGCGGGCGGGTAACTGCTAGTATATATATATTCATATACAAGGACTGAACATGAAGTGTGTGTACAACTGGTTCGCTCATTTTCGAGAAAGTCGGAAATGTGTTTCTGATAGCCCTCGTAGTGAAAGACCGGTGACCGTCGTCAATGACGAAAACATTGATAAAGAGAGGAACTTAATCACGAAAGATTATCGATTAACTATGTGCGTGATAGCTGATGAACCGCAAATTAACCATGAAACTATGCGACAAATCGGTACTCAGAATTTACCGATAAGAAAAAAGGGTTGTTGTCTTGAGCCACATCATTTGACTGACAATCAAAAGCATTCATGTTTAAAGGCTTCACAGGTTTTTGTAAAAACGGTGGATGCAACACCGAATTTCTTGAACTGTATTATCACTGAGGATGAGTCCTGGTATTTCAGATACGACCTTGAAACGAAACAGCAATGCATGTAACCGAATTCTCCTGCATCACCTCGTCGGAAAAACGTCAGAGCAGAAAATTCACCACTCAAAACGATGTTCACCACCTTTTTTGATAAGCAAGACATTGTCCACGAGGAATTTGTACCTGAGGGAGCGACGATGAATGCCGCAGGTTCATTGAAATTTTGACCCGTTTCATAAAACATCTACAACAAGTGATGCAAGCAACAACCATCAGTGATTGAGAAAGGGAGTAAATTAATAACGAAAGATAGCTGATTAACTGTGTGCATGATAGCTGGCCGAGAAATGCTGCAAGGTGCATTGAAAGTTTGACCTGTTTCATGAAACATCTGCGCAGGGTACGACCCCAGTACGCACAATAAGGTTCATGGTTTTTTTGTTCACGACAATTCTCACTCTCTCACAGCCGATATCGTCAAACAGTTCCTGGTAAAAAAGGGGGTGGTGCAAACTGAACATCCACTATAACTGCCAAACCTCAATCTTCTAGACTTCTTCCTATTCCCTCTACTCTAACTGGCTTTGAAAGGAAAGAGAGTTGACGATATTCCTGACATCCAACGAAACGTGACGAGGCTTTTGAACTCCATCTCTGGAAAACTTGCAAGGTTTCCAGGACATGTATAGCAGATCTCAGAGGTGCCTAGTTAGGGTAGGTGACTAATTCGAAGGACAGTAATGTAACTTTCGTTGATATTTCATCTACGTTAGTGTTACAGGACTATTCACCGAACTTTATTCTATATATATACTCATTTCTGTTTGCATTATTTATTTAGATTTGATAGCAAATGGGAATTTTATATATACCAAAGGTTAAATTTTATAGCAGGAAAATGTCCTGTTTACTTAAAAGGATCTGAAATAATTATATTTTTTTCCTGCAAAAAGTTTCTTTTTCCTTTATTATCGCCTTCATTTTTCTAATACAGTTTAAAACATAGAGCTTATAATAAACTAAGCCTTGGCTCTTTAAGAATATCACTTGACATCTTTCAAGAATTAAAAGAAGAAAATAATTTTCAGTTTTTATGTATTTCTAAACTTTTTAGAGAGCTTTCCAGCGATATATTAAGTAGACTGTACAAAAATATAAAGCATAATATTAAAAGAAGCTAAATTAAGGAAATAAGGATCAAAACTTGTAAAAAGTATTTAACCTATATAAGAATTACCAAAATATAAGCAAGAGTAGCTTCATCAAAATCAATTTTACCTTTCTTTAATAAAGAAGAAACATACACAATAAAAAATAAAACTGTTGTAATTGCATTGGACTACGATTTTTAGAAAATTAGATTACTAGGCTTATGCAAGAAAGAACTCTAGAATTTTTTTTTATTTGCAGTTTGCCTTATTACTACAAAATACTTCCCCATCACTTCTTAATTTTGTTTTTATATTTTTTTTAGATACAGCAAGCAATTAGTTTCTCATAAAGAAAATAACGCTGGAAAAAGTTTAATAAAAGAAGAAAATTAGACACATAAGATGTCCATGCCACACACTCCTTTTATTAGCCTGCAATCACTTTTTTGTTTTATTAAAACAGAGTTTAAATTGATTAACATTGATATCTCTGGAAAAAAATTAGTCACCTTGTGTTTAGGCATATAAAGTCTGCTTTGGTATCTAAAAAAATTTGCCGAGTATGAGATTTCTGTTTTTTTTAAATCTATTCGTGCTGAAAATATAATTTTATATAACGATAAATATTTTTCCCAAAGAGAAGTGCTTTGTGAAGAAAAATTTAATATTTTACTTAAGACAATTAAATAAATAACATAAGTGCAATAGCGTCTCAAATGCTGGGCCTAAATTTGACCGAAGTGTGGTTGAGTTTCTAAAAATACTGGTTTATTGAGAATGGGATTAAAAAAGAATATGTACAATTGATTCATCAAATATTGTATTTCCCCTGTATGTATTTTTGCCTGAGAATACAACAGAAAATATACTGCCCGAATACACTTAAACAAAAGAAAAGTGCGTATTTTATAAAGGTATTGATCAGATTTGCTACATGAAAAGGAAAATTAATGAATACATTGAATAGAGTAATTCACCTTAATCAGCCAAATTTTAGAAAAAAGCTTTACGAAAGCATAAAGCTGTCTGTAATGAAAATTAAATAGCCAACTTTCCAAAAACTGGCAATTTTTCAAAAGAAATGCTGTACTGTGTGCACTTCTGGTACCTTCAACGGGTCTTCTCCTGGAGTTTTTTCGGCCTACAAGGGTATGCCTGACTTATCCAAACTACAAGGTTATCAAGTGCAGAGTTTTTGGGTGCCGAGTATAATGAAATTAGAAGTAAAAAAAGAAATTAATCTTTGAAGGAATTGCGTTTTGCAATGATTTCTAAATTTAGAATGATTTAAAGCTAAACATTTTATTAATTACATTAAATTGTATTTTACTGATGAAACTCCATGCATTGTTTGTAAAAGCGTGAAAAATTCTATAAAATCCATTAAACTCTCTTTTCTTAACCAAAAAGTAATGTAATACGCATTTTAAAAGAACAAATTTATAAAAAATAAACTATTCACAATAACTGCATGTGTCAATTTTTTGTAGAGAATAATAAACTTGACTAAGAAAAATAATAATGTGCTTATATTATGCTTCAAAGTAGACTGATTTGGTTAAACCGATTTCTTAGTGCATATAATAACAGTAAAATTCTAATTTGAGCTTTCCAATGCATATGCATTCTATTACAATTTTCATATAAAGAAAAGCATAGAAAATATATATCATTCACTACACTCATGGCCTCTATAAGGACAGAATGTGATTTTAAAATCTCAAATCAATTAGGATCTTCAGTCATTCATGCATTCATAAAATACTTTTCAAAATAGATTCATTTAAACAATAAATATCCTTCGCCAGATTGTCTTAAATATGTTATGGAGAGCTGTCTCTACAATACAAATATTCTACCTAGTATTCAAGATGTGCTGGTTTATTTTCTAAAACAGAGCTACTTTTTCGTAATCTATTGAAAAACATTATTAAAGCTGTTGATGCAAATAGCAAAAAATTGAATCTGACTTATTGTATCAGAATACATCATGACTTTTAGTGAGTATATGTGTTTCTCCTCTTTTTAGAGTGCCTAGAAGTAAATAATATCGGTCTGAAAAAGCTATATCTATGTAGTTTTCACTCTCGTATTTTCATATAATTTAAATATAGTTGTTAGAAAATATTCCTGATGTTTTCATATATACTTCAACAAAATCTTTAAATTTCCTAAACATATAGTAAATGTTATACCCTTTTAAAATGATGCATGCATTCCTCAGTTTCTTTCAAATTAAATAACCAGTTAATGTGAATCAAATCCCGTGCCATAAAGTATTATTCATATCAAGTACTTCCAATAATAAAATATCTATTCTCATATTAACGGATTTACCTATGAGAAAATAATTTAAACCAAAAATTAACTACTTGAATAATAAAAAGCTTAGGAATATTGTTTATACACTTACATTATTCTGATGTATATATATATATATATATATATATACATCAGAATACTGAACATATACATAATATATAATATATACATAATACTGAAGCATCCATTCTTTTATATTTTACTGTGTTACTTCAATTTTTCATATCTCCTAAATTCTGTTGTCTTGTTATCTAGCAATTGATATTCTTTTAAGTATTAATCATGTTGATTCATCTCTCTTGTAGAGAAATTTTGATTATATATATATATATATTCTGAACCTAGTTAAAATTAATAGTAATCCAATTAAAACTAATTACTTGGATGTATAATTGTTTGTTAAGGATTATAAACTACACTGTAAAATTTATGATAAAAAAGATGATTTCAATTTTAACATTTTTAAAGTAACATACTGGAATTCGAATTTATCAATATATATATATATATATATATATATATATATATATATATATATATTATTTTTAACTATATTTTAACTTTAATAATGTATTAGTTAATGATAAATCTAATATATATTTAATTTTAATAACTTTATTAAACCTTGTATTGAACATGGATAACCTGCTAATTTTCTTATTTTCTTTACAATTATATCTCTAACAGTTCTTAGTGAAAGGAAAATATATAATACACTTCATCGATAGATGATGCCACATGTTAAATAAAATAATAATAATAATATATTTTATTTAATAATTATTGTGTATATTTGGGTATTATTTTTATTTTCTATAAATTTTAAAACAATATTTAAAGTGTTTTGATGTATATATATATAGACTTAATGTAATTTTATCATAATTTACTAATTTTATGCGTTACTGATATACTCCTTTCTTCGTTGTTGCTGTACTCACGTAGTTAGTTTTTTCTTCTAGTTTTTTTTTAGTATGATCTTAACTTATATTAGTAATTATTATATGCTATAATTTTAACGTTTTATATTAATAGCGTGTGGTATTATTTGTAATAGTTGAAATTTTCTTGATATTCCTTACTTTCCCTATGGTCCAGAGTATTGGCAAAAACAGGTGAAGTTTGGCTAGCCGTAAAGCTTTCTTTGAACCTGCAATCTTGGTTCCTCAGACCAGGAGTTTGCTAAAGTACTACTGTGGCTAATATTTTTTACTATGTTGACTATAGTTATCTTAGGTTTTTTAACTTTTTGTGTATATTTTTATATCTATATTATAAATCCCAAGTTTGTACCTAATTTCCTCTTTTAAATGTTTAATACTGATAAGGATACTATACGGCTAAGTAAAGTGAAAGAAGACAAACCACTTCTCTCATTTTATGAAAATGTGCAATAACTGAAGGTAAAGTCCGGTGAATGAAATCAGGACGGCTGATCCGGTGACACCGGCGAAACAAAACGCTGCACATGCGTAGCGACAGGTGTTGATAATATGCCCTCGCCGTTCTTCAGTTGAGAGACCGCTATGTTCCGCGTAAGACTTGTTTTACAAAGTGCTTGTTTAGTTCGTTGGTTCTTAACTGAAAACAGCAAAATGAACGAACAAAAGATGAATTTAAAATTTTGTTTAAAACTTGGCAAGACACCAAAAGAAACTAATGGATGCTGTTACGTGTTTATGAAGTTCAAGCACTGCCCAAGAAATGTGTGTACCAGTGGTTCGCCCGTTTTCGTAAAACAGGAGAAGGGCATCAAACAACCCCCTTAGCGGAAGACTGGTGCCCTCTGTCAGTGACGAAAACATTGAGAGAGTGAGGAAATTAATCACTAAAGATTGTGAATTAGCTGTGCGCATGATAGATGAACTGCAGATTAACCTTGAATCGTGCGACAAATCGTTACCGAGAATTTAGGGATCAGAAGAACGTGTTATTGATATTGACGATATTCCTAAGATCGAACGAAAGGTGACGAGGCTTTTGAACTCCCTCACAAAAGAAGACTTCTTGCAAAATTTCCAGGACATATGTAGCAGATCTCAGGAGTGCATAGTTATGAGAAGTGACTATTTTGAAAATCAGTTAGATAACTTTCGTTAATATTTCATCTACGTTAATGTTTTACAGGGTTATTCACCAAACTGTATTACTATCCCAAATTTAGTTCACTATTTCCAAATGAAGTTCACTATTTCCTTCCTAATATTCCCAAATAATATCTCTCAAAAGTTGCGAGATTCGGTTATTTTGAATAGCAAAGTATAATATACGGAAGAAAATTGATACTCTTAAAATGGAGTTAAAGGACAGATTTTTTCGGTTCGGAGAAAGATGTAAAAGGTAACAACTCGAGCTCCACTCTTTGTATTTGATCGTGATTTTAAGCTGGGGAATTGTTTCAACTGGCCTTTTTTAATAGTGCTTGAATTTTTTTGTAAAAGTTGTCGAATAATATTCAAATTTCAATACCTCTTTAAACTACTATATTTGATGCACGATATTTTAATGATAATAAATAAACTAGAACAGTTAAAATGCAACAACAAAATTTTAATAAAAGAAATTAAATAAAAAAAATCATGAAATTGAACTTAATGCAGAAATTAGGAAATGAATTTAAAATCCATTTTTCATATATGTATATATATATATATATATGCATTTATATATATGCATATATATACATATATGCATATATACATATATATGCAAAAATCAACATTTTTTTAGCCTAAATTATCTTTATATACTTATCTATAATCTCACAAAATTTGAAAGCTCTAAGTTTATGAAGCTCAAAGTTATGAAAACGATTGTGTTCGTTTTTATTCACAACCCAATGGCAAATCAGAACTTTAACTGACTTTTCTCAAAAAAATAAAATAACTAGTTTGTATTCATTTAAAATGATAAGTCTTTTTTTCTATTGAGCCAAATGTTTTGATATTGTTTTCCTAACTATTGTTATTAATACATATAACAAAAGTTGGTATGCATTTTTGAAACAAATCAATACTTAATTTTTTTAAGTAATTAAATTTAGAACTTATACATATTTCAAGGAATTTTCAATAAGTAATCATAAAAAGAAGTATTGTACGCATACGAATCATGTTATCACAACACCCAATGCCAACTTTTGTTATAAATAAATTGATGTACTTGTAAATCGAATTCCATGTGCGTACATTGATTTTTGTAGGAGTAGCATTTTAAATCACACTTTATGAATTTTAAATTTAAAAGGTTAACTTTTATGAAATTCAGAACACAGAATCTATTTAATATGATACATACACATAGAGAGCAACCAAAATTTTTGAAAATCATCAAGTTAAAAAAACTTATGTAAATCGTACTATGTCCTCTTAAAAATTGCCAAATGTTTTACGAATTACACTCCATTAAGGAAGTTATTTTTTCCGACTTTAAGCATCATTTTTAAATTTTGAATTCCTGTGTTGGTTTAGATTTACTCACCACAAGTAAGATAGAAGATGAAATTTAAAGAAACACTTTGATGAACAAAATGTGTTGGCCTGCACTTCGTTTTGATTAATTTTGCTGCATTTTACTAAAAGAACTGAAAAACTTGAAATAAATCACAAAAAAAAAAAAAAAAATTTCATTATAAAAAAAATAAACTCAAAGCGTATGTGTATTTTTACAAAATATATCTTGCCCGTCCTTTACACATACGAGAACAATAATAAATCCCTTCTACTGACATTGAGGCAAGAATCATCAATTATAAGAAAAAATGCATAATAGACAACGCATAATTAAGGTCAAATGAGATTTAACAATGCTAATTTTCTGAAAAAAATGCTTTGATCAGATAATGTTAACTTTGTTAGATTGTTGTAATTCAGTCAGTTTTAAGCTGAAAGCTTGTTCTTAAGGAAAAGAATGGATTTCATTTTTTAAATTAAATTATCCTTAACCATGATTTTTCCATTAAAAGAAAGCTATCACCACAGTAATTGAATGTATGTTTTAATTTTTGGAATTCAACGCTATTTTTATCAGAACCCTTCTATTTCACTTTTTTTCTGTTTATTAATTAAAATGTTAATTCAAGGAATGATACGAATAGAATTGAAGTAATAGTTCAAAGTTTAAAAAACACATTTACATGCAAGAATTCGATGCTAACTATTTATAGTTTATAAATGATTAAATTTCGTTATTTAAATAATGTTCGAGAAAAAAAAGGGACTGAAATGTGCCCTTTAACTTAAGGGGCTTATAGAAACTGATAATAAGGACAATTTATTATAGTAAAAGAAACTTTGAGGACTATTTGGGGAGAGAATTTCAATAGTATTGATCTCCAATAATTACAGACAAAAATCAAAAATCAATAAAAAATAATTATTTTTAAAAACATTGCTCTTTTTTGAGCCAAAAATCATGTCTCTCTGGATAAAAATTTAAAGCTACGATTTTCTGCACAATGTAATGTAATGTTTAAATAAAATTTATTTTACAGAAATACGAAAGAAAACATTCTATTTTCTTTTTTTATTATTATTTTCTACAAAATAACGAATTAAAAACACTATCTTAATTTAATTTTTGCAATGAAAAAAAACCGTGCCGATATTTACGAAGCTTTAAAAACATTCATTTTAAACATTAAATAGGAATCAATTATCTTTAAAATATTAATTGTGCTAAAATACATTATCTTTGTAACGAATGAAACAATTTTTAATATTTCGATAATTTTTCTAGGGAATATGATACAATTTTAAATAAAAATTATTATATCGGCATAGCTAAAAAAGAAATTATGAAAAGCTTTTATTAAAAAAGGGATTTTTAAAGAAATATATAAATCATTAATTCTTTTTTACAGTGACGGTTAATTTTTATCTTTCACTTCTTTCATTTTTATTTAAATGTGTCTGATAAAACACATATTTAACATATTTTAAACTTTTCCTTTATACTGTTAAATAGGTCAAGGTATTTAAAGAGATGATAATTTATTAAATGTTTTACATATTTCATGGGATTGTTTGCTTGTTTTTACACCAGTTAATATACACTTTTACGTTCTTCTTACAAAA
>BMAO01023257.1:0-29846 GCA_019973975.1 Trichonephila clavata | reverse complement strand
AAGGCCGAACAGGTAATTTGAATGCATATAAAGATAACTAAATAAAAATGAAGGTAAAAAAAGAATTTTTCTCTTATAAATACTAAAATAAGAAAAATCCATCAGTTTCAAATCTGTTTATCGAAATCATATTCCAATTTTATGGCAAAATTAATCCTTTTTTTGCTTCTTTATAGCAACAGTACAAATTAGGATCAACTTTTTGCTTACGCAACTTAAGTTTAAACCTTTCTTTTATTACAAATATTCTGACAAAAATGTTAAATATTTTCCTTTTTTACTCGATATGCATTATGTTTGTACTATGTATATAAATAAACACTTACTGTCCTTGCAAATCCTATTAAAAGAAAAAGGAAAATAAAGATTCACGACATTTCTAAATGTTGCAAATTGGGTGAGACTTTTTAAATCTGAGACTTAGAAAAGCACAGAATATAAGTACTTTTTAAAAATCTTTGGCATTTAACTTTAAGCTCCAGTTTCCACTTATAAAGGGGGAAAAGTATAATCTAATTAAAATTTCATTTTTTTGTTCAAGATAAAATATCAAAATGCTTTCGTCCAATATTTGAATAGTGCTTATTATTTAATTTAGAGATCTTTGAACACATAGAAGTAAGCCGAAACAGAAATAGGAATTGTTTTGAATGATTTAAAAGGTTTTTATACAGCAGGAGAAAATAAACTTAATTAAATTTTACAAGAAATGTTTAAAATAACTAAAATTAAAGAAGTATAACTATACATTTCAAAAAATAAATATATCACACTATATTGAAATGTTAAAACAGGTTTTATTTTTATATTCCGACTTGAAATGTTTTTTTAATTTAACTTATATTGATTGTTTTTTTTTTACTTAAAGCGAACGAGAGAATGTTAAAAAACAATATATCTTTGTAATATTTGTCATCAGAAATATGAATATTTGTTCAAAGGAAAGGTGAAACTCTTAGAGAAAAAAAAAACTAATCGCTAAATCTATGTGTGTTTTTCTTCACCATCACTACTATTCTGATCCATAAATAACAATTATGTTTTATTTCATCTTGATCGTTAGGTATGCTATATTTTTAAATAACTCTTGAATTATAACAGGTTTAATTTCATTTAGTCCCCTTGACCCTCAGAAGAGCAAAGAACATTACGTCCACATAAATTGGCCAATATACTACCGTGTTCTAAGAAAACAAGACCATGAAAAACCTTGGCCTCTATGGGTCCTATCCCGAGACACCTGGAAAGAGGTTGCCCACGTTTTCCTAACCACCAGACATGATTTTGGAAGTATACCTCCACCCAGGGGCGCACACAAGAATTTTTCAGTGTGTGAGGGGCCCTCGTCGAATACCCCCCTTCTCGTATCATGCCCCAATACGCCCAACATATTATATTGATTTGGTAGATTTTGGAGAACAAAAGACAGTTAAATTAATTATTGAATAAATAATTAGCATTAATTAATAAAATTAATTATTAATAACAAAACTAAAGTTGAAGTACTACATGCATGGGATTATAATTAAAAAAAAACAATCAAGGGTTGGAGAATATAAACCCCCTTTGTATATGCGACTGCCTCCAACGGCTTTACCTGGCTGCTCACGAGGCCTGCCTGCTCTGTGGCCATGACAGGATGAATGGCGACCACCTGCTCCAATGCAATAGATTCGATGAATCCCCGAAAGATGTACTGAGAGACTCAGCATCAAATGGTCAACAAGCCAAGCACGGACGTTGGATAAATAAACAAATAATAATTTCTTTCCATGCTTCTATTATCTATTCATATGCTATTTCTAGAATGGTATATATGACGCATTTAGTCTTCCTTTGTAAATGCGTGTGTGCCTCCCATCCGTATGGTGGTTAGTGACGCTGACTGCTGTACAGAGGGACTGGGTTTAAATTGCGAAGAAGGCATGTAGTAAGTAAATGCATAGTGACTTTGCAGCAGGGGGTTCTATAAATGAAGCCAGACCTCAATTGCTCTACTGAGGTTGGTGGATAGCGAAAAAAGAAGGGAGGTATCTGACCAACTCCCTGAAAATTGGAGTGGTAACGAGTCAAATCGTACTTTCACCTGCATGGATGTTGAAGGCTACAGCCATTGCCAGGCATACGTCTAGCCCCTTGCCATGGTTAACTTCACGGGTCTGGATCTGACACAGTCGAGTTCAGGTGGAATAAGGAATAACATCTAGTGTGTGCGCATGTTTTTTCATCATTCTGCTGTTATACTCTTTCTAAAATTTTTCTTGGTCTTTCAAGCTTTATTTCTAGAAGTATACCGTTGTTCAAAAGTCTGATATAGTAGAATAAATTGTTTCGAAGAAAAAGCATTTCACACGAGAACATTTCACATTTCTTTGAAATAATAGGGGTGTGTCTTATATGGTGAATTAATTTAAAAATAAGAAATTCTGTTTCAAATACAAGGGAACGTTAGGTACAGGTGGTCGAAATACAGCAGATTTGCGGTAATTGTTTTTTCCATTTCTTTATAGAACTGATACAAATCATTTTCAAATTCTTGTCGTAGGAAACTTATTTTGCATAATTTTACAAAATGAAAGAATGGATAACTTATTATCTATGTAGTTTTCAAGCAGTTTTACTACAAATTGTCTGAGAAAAAAGTTAACTATTTCTCGTTTTTTATGTACTATTTGCATAATATCTGCCGTCCGTGTTTAAATCAACACTCATTGTTCTTGTAAATCCTATTAAAAGAAAAATGAGAATAGGTATTTACGTCATTCAAAACTTTGCTAATTGGGTGACATATTTTTTATCTACACATTTGTTAAATACAAAAAAGTATAAAGTAGAAGGATTCTTTTAAATCCTTTTTCTTTAACTTTAAGCTACATTTTTCATTGATATAGGGGAAAAACTTTAATCTCATTAAAAATTTATTTTTCTTTTACTCAAGATAAAATATCGAAATGCCTTTTCTTTTACTCAAGAAAAAATATTTGGATACAGTTTATTATTTATTTTTGACGTTTTTTAACATAAATAAAAAACGAAAATATGGATTTTCTTGAACTATCTAACACTTTTACAAAGTAACATGCAAAAAAAAAAAATAATAAACATCATTAAATTTTGAGAAAGAAAGTTTGAAAAAAACTAAAACTATAACATTTAGCTGTGAACTTAAAGGAATAAATATTTCAAAGAGCAATAAGATGTAATAAAAGCCTTCTTTTGTATTCTACACAGTAAAGTGTTTTAGCGTAGAGTATATATACATTATATTTTTATTTCTGTTTCAATTGTGAACCAATGCTGCAAAACAATATTTCTGCGTATTATTTCCCTCCAGAAATTCATATAAATTTTCAAAAGGAAAATGGAATTTCAAGGAAGATACACATCTTAAATACAATGTATTTCCACGTAATAAAATGTTCTACCAACATTTAATCAAACATTATTTTATATTTTTCAGCAATTTCATCCAAATTATTCATCTAATTTTTCAAAAAGAAAGATGAATGAATTTTATAGTTTTTTCTTAAAGATATTTCCCTAACTGATTATTGTAGAATGGCAAATACATACTATTTGACATAACAGAAATGTACTAAAATACAGCTTAATTATCTCAACTATGAGTAGTCCTGTATAGTGGTTAGTGACGCTGACTGTTGTGCCATAGGGCCTGGTTTCGAATCCCGGAGAAGGCATAGATGTTTGTAAATGTATAGCGCCTTTGCAGCAGGGGGTACTCTAAGTACTCTAAATAGCCGTTAAGCCGCAAGTCCTTTCGTGAGGTTGGTGGAAAGGGAAGTGAAAGTCTCCTGACCATTCCCAGGGTGTTCTTCCTCAAAATTGGGGTGGAACCGAGCCAAATCATATTGTCACCTGCATGGTGCTCAAAGCTACGGCTAACGACAGGCGTACAATCTAGCCCGATGCCATGATGAATTTCGTGAGTCGCGATCTGACTACGTCAGACAGGTGGTATTAGTAAACAACAACATGAGTAAGTGAATGTGTATTAACGTCTCAGTATAAAGCAACACGGTGGAACTCGTGCTTTTAAACCATAATCTAGTGACATAAACGATAAAAATCTGAGTTGGAACCTCTTTCTGAATTGTCATACCACGCAAATGGGAGGATTTTAAACAATAAATTTCATGCATCTCCCTCTACACAGAGATTCTATAGTGGTACCGGGACACGCTGCCCACGTATCCCTGACCATGATCTCTAGGTCCATATTTCAACACGAGACAACATTTATAAGTAGGAATTAGAATGAGGAAGAAAACATTTAATAAGATAAAGAACGTGAGGAAGGTCTATGCTGTAAAAATGGCGAATTCTAAGTATTCTATATTAGGTATTATTTTAGTAAAATAAGTCAAAACTTATAAAACACCTTTAATGGAAATTATTATATATATATAGTATATATGTAAAAAATCGGATGTTTGTAAATATGAAATCGCATCACTCCAACACCGTTCAACTAACTACCATGAAAACTGGCATGCATATGTATATTTTTGTGGAGAATGTTTTTGTGCCATCCTCTTTTCTGTATTCCCCGCCAGGTGGCGCTACAGCAAAGCAACTTCTGCATCGTTCAATCAATCGCCAAGTTGCCAACGTGGTTGCCAAAAAGTAGGCCAACTCAGCTCTATCACCAACCTTTCCCTATATCCCCATTGAATCGCCATTATTATGTAAGGAACGGTGTTGCATGCGAATATTATAATTTTAATATAAAATGAATACATCAGAAAGTAATATTAACGTCTTCAACATCCAGATATAAATTATTTACTCTAATTTAAGCGTTCATTATAAACAATTTGTAGCAATGTGCTACTTTTGCTGAGCAAAGATCAGCTTTGGAAGATGTTTTCAAAAATCAGCCCACAAGAGTGTTATAGGACGTTATAAATAAAAAAAAAAACCCTTTTTTCAGCTATAAGACCTTTAGACTAAAAATTTAGCAAATATTGTTTTTCTTTTTTTTGTTCAGCTAAGATATGCAAAAAGCTTTTTTTTTGTTTAATATTCAATTCACGTAAAATTAATTCATTAAAAATACCTGTATTCTTCAATTTGTATTGTTTAATTTTTCAATTCACCCGTGAGAAGTAAGGGTTTACCAGCTGGTAGATGTAAGTTTATATTTTGCTATAGCAATGTTACTTAAAACCTGATATCTCAAAACTTTGTGAATGTATTTCTTTCTTATTTTGTGTGCATGTTATTTAAAGTGCAATAAAGGCAACGAACTAAAGATTTTTTTTTTATCTCTTACACCTTTCCTTTTCCTTTATTTTTAACAGTTTATTTTAACGAACACCATGCATTTCAAAAAATTTTCTATAAGAAAACATGCAATGAGCCATAAATTTTCGGTAATTGTAAATGAATTTAAGATTTTATTTTATTGCCTTTATAACTGTGTTAAATGCGTTGCGCATAAAATAATTTAAATATATGGCTTTGAACTCCAAGTAGATATTGTTTTGAATTTCAATATAATTTCCATCAAATTTTATCTAAAATACCTCGTTTTAATAAAATTTAACTGTCATAAATTCCTGATTGGTTTTATTGATTAATTTAAGTCAGAAGCACCGACAAAATAACATATAATTACTAATCACTTGGAATTTTAGAACACCTCCAAACGTAGGCAAATACCTTAAAGAGAATAAGAAATCATAAATACAGCTGGCATCCATTTAGTCAAGAACCATTTTGACCTAGTGTAATGTATGTAATATTTCTCCTAACTCTGAGAAGAGAAACTAAAAAATGTCTATTAATTATTAAAGTTATATGTTTTTTTCTTAAAATCTATTTTTTAAAAACAACGAATATCAAGAGCATTCATTTGAAAACAATCTATTACATTAATTATTTTTACATAAATTCAAAATAACATTCGGTTGAAGAATATCAGTATGCTACAATTTGAAATGATGCAAGTAAGAATTATAAAATTAGAAAAAACGAAATAATAATAAACTATAATATTAATAGGAAGTTTAGAAGTAGTAAAGTTATTTATAACATTGTCAAAAATGTACTTTTTTAAGTTAAGGATAATTATTAATGTGCAATAACTGATTAAAAAATTGCATGTACATTTGATGAACTTTTACCAGAAAAAATTGACCTAAATCAAATTACAAGCAAGATAAGGTATATGATGCTGGAAAAACCATAATTTTCCAAAAATACATATTTGATGGCTCATACGACATTATGTGATGTAAAATATTCTAATCAGAATTTGTGCAAAATCATTCTTGAAGGCATGAAATACACGTATAGTATGTATTTTTTTTTTTTACATAAAAACACTAATACTGTTTTTATTTTTATCTATCGTGTAGTATAAGAAACAATGACAGAAATAATTTTACATTTGTAACATTTTCCTTCTACATAAAAACAATCCCCACCAAATCCTTAATCAAATCTCTTTAATAAATAAAATTATACTCGACATATTTTTTTTCTTTTCAAATATATTTTTGTTTAATGTTACAAGAAAACATAATTGTTGTGAATTTTGTATATAATTAATTATGTATTATTATATTTCACACAGTGAAAAAGTTCTTCTGTTTTTTTTCTATTACAGTGAAATACGTTTAAAGCGGAAACGCTTAACACTAGAACTTCCAGGATTTCAATTACACTTAAGCGTCCGCCAGTATTGTTTCGACACACACATACAACGTGTTATAAAATACACAAAATAATTGTAATAACTAAACAATTGCTGGACTACTGTCAGTAGGGTTTGGTTAAAGATGTTTTAATATTATTTCGCATAATTATCATATATTATGACTCTCTATATCATAAAAAAACTGACGTTAAATTTAGATATCGCGAAGCTTGTTGAACTACTGCTTTGTCAAAAACATTTTGAGTCGCAAATCTGCCAGGGACATTACTATTATGCGGTATCCATTCGGTGCCATCACTAGCGCGTTAGATATATATATATATATATATACAGTCGACTGACTCTCAATAATTCAAACCTTATATAATAAGAACCTCTCGATAATTCTAAGTATATGCTCAGTCCCTAGAAAGACTCTTGATATTTCGAACTAAAACAATACGTTTCGATACCCTCAATAATTCGATGTTAAATCTGTGGCTGGTCAGACTATAACATGCAATAATTCGAAGTTATTTTATAAAACTCTCGACAATTTGAACATTTACTACCATGTACAGTCCTGTTGCAAACAGGTTGGATATTACAAGTTTTATGTTGTATTGTCTCTGTGTGTCTATCCTTTAACGTAGCCCCTTTAAAGGCCATATGTCAGCTACCTCTTTTTAGTGTTTTCTGGTTCATCATACGAAAATACACTTTAATTGCTTTCCTTCTTCAAGTGGACAATAGACCAATCGAACATGTTGTCAGCAGTCCATATCTTTCGTATAACACGTGGCCTTGCTATAAATGTGTTCAGAAAGGGCGGTCTACTATTTTGAAGAAGAGATCCGTAGGATTGTGTATGCATGTATTGAATGCATTCTTTTAATACAGGACTTTTAACTTCTGTATACTATTTATATTGTATAATATGTGTTTTTTTAAAACTATTTTAAAATAATTTTATGCATATGTACAACTGTTGTGTTATTACATAGTTTCAAATTTAAATGTGTTTGAAAAAAAATGTCTTCCAATATCTTGGGAGCTTTTTCTACCCTCTTGATTATTCAAACTCTCGATAATTCGAAGTTTTTCATTGGTCCCTCCAACTTCGAATTATCGAGAGTCGACTTTATTATGATTTACTGGAATATTATAAATTTTATCTGCACTTTCTTCAGATTCTTCGCAACCACTTTCATTCAATCTCATGTCTTCATCGGAATCTAAATTAGAGCAAGACAGCTCACCACCCTCCGATTCATTCTCAGAAAGCTCTCGAATAAATTAGCAATTTCATCAGGGCTTAGAACTTTTCAACGAACCATCCTTTCAGGGAGTCTGCTCTGCACAAGTTTCGAAGATAGATTTTTTTTTATTGAGCAGATAACCAAATGCGCTATGTAACAAAACACTTAGACACAATAATTTTAAGAAAATAGATTCGTTTCCACTGTTAATCCAATAACACTGCATTCAAGATCAAGTAAATATGCGATAGTACTTTGGAAAGTTTGCGTTACTAATAGTAATGATGTACAACAAGCTATTTATTATGATAAATTGCCTTGGTGTCGAAATGACACCAACGGACGTTCTAGGAATATATTGTTGTAAAACTTCTCCTAATTAACGTAGAGCCACTAAACGCTTACTGTGTAATTACCATGAACAATTATTAAAGATCACGAAACATTTTCAAATTCCTGCAAAAAGGCGGAAAGGAGAACACATTGAACAGGCTCCATTGTCAAATTGACAGTGATGACTGATGAACGTTCTAGTGTTAGACGAAATTTCGAAATAATACTATGGTCCAGACTAAATTCTAGGTATGTTCATGCATTTTTTTCCTTATAACTAGAAAAATGAAAATTGCTTAACACAAGAAAAAATATTCCTTCTAGGAATGAATGAATGAAATACGCATACCAGCCACGCAGACAAGTTTTAAGAAGGGAATTTTATAAATGTTTGTAATGTTTAAGGAAATGTTTAAGAAAGTTTCTATAGGAAAGGACTGTCCAATTGTATCACCAGAAGAATTCGTTGCAGTAGATGATGATAACGTGAGTAAAGCCCCAATTATGGCAGACAGAGACATTTTGGAGTTTGCTATAAGGTCAAAACACATCATTTATGCTGATTACATCGATGAAAATGAAATGAATAATGAAGCTGCATTTCCCACGTCATCCGGAACGAGGAACATCATAGAAAGTATGCGCAGTTATTTGGACACACATTCCAATAGTAAAATGAATAACAAAATGGACATATCGCACAATTTGTTAACATTTTGATGCTAAAAAGGACAATGGAAAGAAAAATATCAGATTATTTTCTTAAAACTCAATAAATGTTTTTCTTTTAAAAAAACTTGAAACTTGTGTATTAAATTTCCCTAAGTTCTTTTGAATGTTTTGTTTCATTGATATTTATTAAATTTATGCATATTTTTACATGCATATATACATATCTATGTAGATAAAATGCCCTCTAATAAATTTAATTTTTTAAAATTTATTTTTTTAAAAAAAAAATTTAAGGTATATCTTAACATGAAATTCTTTTAATACGAAAAAATATTTTAGTTCCTCCAGTTTTGTGTTAAATGATTTTCACTGTATTTGAAACAACTTATATTTTTTTGCTAATATTTACAATTTATGCTCTAACTACTCGTATATTAAAGTAAACTATAATGGAGAGTCTTCCGTTTAAGAAGTGATTCTTAGAATCTTTCATTCTGGCAACAAAATATCTTAAGAATCTCGGACGTCAAGTATTTTTCTTCATTGTTGTTATATATTTAAAATATATCAATGTGTTAAATTTAATTTAACAATAAACATTTTATGTTTAGACCTTTTTTTTCCTGTTCTTATTTTTTTAAAGGACTATTTCTTTTTTTTTTCGTTCATATTTTTTTAGACGACTTCTTGTTGACTAATTGGCTTTTTCCAAAATACTTTGAACATTAATAATAAATATTTTCTGGTTTAATGCATTTTTTGTTTGTAATTGCTACATTGTTGTCGCAAATTTTTATTAAAACAAAATGTAAAACTTTTTTGGATACTGCAGATTTTATTATATTTTATTGGAAATATTTTCTGTGCTATGATGTAAAACGATTTGCACTTGTGTTTAAGCTCACATTTAAACTAACAAACTGTTACACATAGAGATAGTCTCAAAGGGAAATAGAGATCCAGTTACAGGATCAGAAATTAATATCATAAATGAGAACTCTAATGAGTTTGAGAAAATTAAATTCGATTCTATTATAGTGCAGTACATTTATCAACAAACACTTTAAAGTTTTATATTACGAATGCATTAAATCTAATTTATTCCGAAGGTTTTCAGCCAGCTCTCTAATTTGTTTAATTAAATATCACGACTCTTTTTTTCCTTTAAATTTACACTCGACTAAGCAGGGAATTTTCTCTTCAAAAGATAATTGCAACAAAAGATGCGTTTTTCAAAACAGTGTAATTAACTTAAACTAAATAATTATCCAAATTACACATTTTGGGGATATATTTTAGTATTTTTTTTAAAAAACTCATTCTGTAGTTTAGTTTTCCGTTCAAAATATTCAATACTATGATAGGAACTATAAAGGGTTGGATTCATGTTTATCTCTTAAAGAGTTAGCTTAGGATCACAATGATGTTTATTTATAAAAGTGTTGCTAGAAACAAATTATTTGCAGATGAAATGTTCAAACATTGTATTCCTTCGAACAATACCTCACAAAAGCTTAATATTTTAGCTATATTGACGTTAAGTATGCAATGTTATAAAATAAATTTATGGTATTTTGTTTCCAAAAAAAGAACATTTTAAAGATTATTTTTATGAAATAAAATACTTTACGCAAACAATTTACAAATAAAAATACACGTGCATCGACAGCCGGCTCTTCTGCAAGTCGCAGACAACAAAGGCAGGAATAAAAAAAAACTTTCAATGACAAAAAGTCCAGAATAAAGGTCAAAGTGGTACAGGACAAGGTTTTAATGGACGGTGTCAGAAGGGTGTCTACACTGAGCATTGCTCATGTGCACAGGTTCATCGCATGAGCCATAATGTTTTGGGTTATAGAAAAGGGAGAGGAAGAAAGAGTGCCGAAAGACATTTCTAATTCAGAACTCTTACAGGCCATAGGATGCTCTACATTACCCCAGAAAACAAGGTAGCCTTATAGACAACGAAGAATTCAAGTCATCATTTGAGGAAAGAGTCCTTAACAAATACGTGTTCAGGCGAAGCAGGTTGTGCGACAATTACTTGCATTGTAGGTTACCGAATTTTATTAGAGTGCATTCCTTAAACTAACTTCACGCAACGATAAATGCTTCAATGTCCATGGCAACTATGTCAATAACTAGTGCAATGTGTATTGTCCATGATGTATTTGCCAATGGTTTCTAAATGAAAAAAAATACGAAATTTATTTCCAGAACTTCCCTCCTATAACAGATATGAGAAATGGAGTCAAAGTAAAGAGGAAGTCTCATATATTGAACGTCTTTAATATATTTTTAGAACTAGTTATATTTGATGTTTTAATCTATAATTTCTTCACGCAGTGATTACATTTCCGCTTTTAATATTTGATAAATTGTTTTAATGTGATATCTTCACTATATTACATAAAAATGATTTATTGGGTACCACACCTCAAATAAGTATTATCGTTTTTAGGTATGATTTATTGTCCTTTTCAGTTTCGAACAAAATGAAATTATCAATATTTTAATGCTGAGACACAAAAATGTAAAGTACTAAAAGTTAAATTGAGAACCAAAGAAAAGAATTGTTGAAAAAGGTTTAGGAGATTACTATGATTTTATAAATTGTACTTTATTTTTTTCAGTAATTTTTTTTACTATAACATGCGTATCTATTCATGGGATTGTACGTTCTAACATTAGATCTTTGCAACGTAATGGAAAGAAAATTTAGAGGTTGAAAATGAATTTAAGAAAGCCATGTTGGCCAAATGCAATATTTTGTTCATCAAGTAAACATTTTTCCTCAACCTTTAGAGAATAGCAACTTAATACTTAAAAATAAATAAATAAATGTTTTTAAAATAAAGAGCTTTATTTAGAAAAATAACCTAGAAGTTACTAATATATATATATATATATATATATATATACACATTTAGAAAAATTGGATAATTTATTTCAAATTTCGATGATAAGATAGAAATAAATAAAACCCTGTTTCATCTTTTTTTTATTGTAAGCAGTTAATTGGTGTGGTATAAGTTTTTAATAATTATAAAAGGTATTTGTTCACAGTATTTTAAATGTTTAATAAACATTTAAAAAATATAGAGCCTAATCGGCAACAATGTAGGATGCTATCGGGCACTTTACCATTAAATCCCAAAAATTCTTTATGGATTTTATCAGGTGACCAGCTTTGCAGAGGAGTTTTCAGTATGTTTGTAGTCCTATCAATAATATATATGTAAGGGATTGCCTGTTTCATCCCTAAGTATGAGAAGATCGGGAGGAAGATTAACCATAGTCAATACAATAAAATGAATGTATGAGTATTAAAAATAGATTTTTTAGAGATGATTATTAAAATAAAAATTTAAAAATAATTAGGAAGAACAACAAAGAGACAAAAAAACTTATATATATTTATGCTTACCACTAATTTTTTAAAGATGATATACCCAATAGTAATATGTTGAGTGTTTAATGATGCAGAGAAACAAAAAGCAGAGGCACCATTCGGGGGAAGGTCGACTGGCCGCAAAACAGGTTCAACCCCACCTTTATATAAATTATTTTACATGTAAGCTGTTTTATGTCAGCAATGTTTATAATACTGCAGCATCCATATTTTATATTTATATAACTCTATTATTTTTATTTTTCCTTATATTCTTTCTAAAATCTATTGTCTGGTTAACTTGCAATTTGAATTTTTTTCAGTTTTGTTTATTGTTTACAGATCTCTCTCTAGTAGAGAATTTTGACTATATATATATATATATATATTAATATCTTAATTGCTTCTAAAAGGTTTTTAAATAATTTTTTTATTGAAAAACTTGTAGCTGTTAAATAATTGTAATTATATTTACATATAGGTACTAAAGGTATTAATGCATATCCACAGAACTGAGCTATACATTTGGAACTACTTATTTAAGATTCACTGCAATGAATAATCCAAACCTTCATTACGTAGTATATGTTATTCATTAATTTCCGAAACAGTTATAATTCCGAAATCCTCCCACACTCCAACTTTTCATCCGTTAATAACACTAGCATCCATAAAGCAAGTTCGTGTGGAATCTTCAGTCATTTCCTTGTAGCAGTTTTCATAACAGTTATGACTTCAAATGTCAGATTTCCTATTATTAACGCCACATCTCGATGTTAGCCATTAGTATTATCATTTTGTTGTCTTCATTTTTCGGCTATTCTTAAATTCGTTTTTACGAAAATCCCTTTCTAAGTTTTAATGTATTTTTCAATTGGCGGGTGTTAAAGCTTTTTCGGATAATTTAAATGGGTTTAATTTAAATGTTACTTAAATTGTTATTTTTAATTTTAAAATAAATATAGAATCATATACGGAGTGCAATAATTTTGTGTGTATCTGAATACATTTCATGAATCTTATACGAATCAGTATTTAGTAATAAGATATGAATCAATATATTTAATGAAGCAATGTTCTTTAGTAATGTAATGAAGCAAGGGTTTCTTTATTACTAATCATGTTTCGTAAAATAATATTATTAAACGTATTGAAATAGTTCATTTTTTGGTAATTAACACACTTCTTTACTACTTGTTTCTTACAAAACTGTGGTTAAATCGTACCTTTTGAGATAAAGAAAAAACTGGTGCAAAATTCCTTTAAGACCTTGTTTTTCCGTATTGAATTTCTGTCGAATAGGTGAATCATAATTCACAAAGACAACGATAAATAAATGTCGCAGTTCCTAAATTTTAAGGAACTAATTTGATATCGGTCCACTACTCGTTTTCGGTATGATTTTAAAATGCACCAAATAAATATTCGGTGACCAATCTAATGTTCTTTTTTTTTATCGTTCTAAATTCGCGAAATTGTAATTTTTTGTCTAATATTCCATAGTGCACCAATATGTTTTCATTTATAAAATTGGCAATCCTTATAACCCTTGCTTCGTACGCGCTGAATTGGTAACCATATATGCTTCCGTTTATATAATATTGTCAATACCTTTACGAAATTACGTAAATACTGCATATATTACTATGTATGGCCAGGAAAAGTTATGCCTTGAGAGCCATTTACTTTTTTTAAATCTCTTTAGCAAACAAAAGGAGAGGATTCATACTTTTTCACAATTACTGTTTTTATTTTCTCGTAATCTCTTGACATCACTAATATAAGCCAAAATATTGGCAAATTTCTCGTTAAGTAACTTCCTTAAAATTTCAGATTTTTATTCTTTTGGCATATTTTGTGCTTAAATGCTCTTTCTACTGACTCCAAAAATATATCCCATGTTTCGTTTCTTCTTATTTTCGATCTACATAACTGTAATCTTCGTCTTTCAATTATTTTCTCTCGTTCTCCTCTTCTCCAATTCACTCGCTGAAATTGGTGGAAGTGGGCTGCAGACAGTATTACTTAAATAAAGAAAATAAAACTTCACGTTAAATAGTCTGCATAAATTTTTTGCTAAAAAAACCAAGCGCCTAAATATTTTTCAATTCACATCTAAAAGAACATCGCTGACCCATACGCAATTGAACCTGACGCTTAATTTAGATTCCCTCTCCAGCAAAACGCGCTTAAGAAGTCATAACTCAAAAAAATCTTACATTATACACGCATTTTAACTGAAGTGCATTTCTTTTAATGCGTTACTTTTATTTTTCTGAAAAAAATATATCATTTTTAAAAGAATCTACATAAAGCAAATTTGGCAATAGCAAAGCGCATGAACACTGACTTGAAACCCGTTATTGCATTTACGTTGGTACTATGATGTCACATGTATTTGTGTCCTGATTGGCTGGAATAGCGGGTTTATAGTCATTCTGTGACTAATCACGTCACATGAATGTGCTCCGCTGAATTTTATTTTATTAAAATACAAGAAATCATATTGTTAAAAGCTGCAGGTAAAAAACTCTCTGATCTATAAAAATAAAAAAAAAATATTGTGTGTTATATTAGTATATTTACAATCACATGCTATATTACGAAAGATATTTCAAAAATAAATTTGTACATTTGATACTTATAAGTACATTATTAAATCTTATTAATATTAGATTTAATAATGTATTTGTAAGCGTATTAAAACTGAATTCTTTGATCACAACTTTTTATATGTACAATTAAATAACAAATCAATTTTTTGAAAAATTTCTTGAACAAAATAATATTTTTAAAAATATAATAAACATAATTTTTTTAAAAAAAATAGTAAACTGTTCCAAGAATACTTTTCATAAGCTTTTTCATATTAAAAATGTTATAGTAACTATTATTATCTACTGTGTCCACATTTTTCATACAAAATGTAGTCATATTGCTTAAGCCTTTTAATGCAAGATTTCGTCGTAACTTAAATCAGTCAACCTCATTGCACAATTTATTTCACCCATAGAGATCCTAAATAATTTTAATTTCGCAAACGTCACGCATTCCAAGAAGCTTATGCAACCATTGAAATTTCAACATCCACAGCTAAAGAGTGCTTTAGAATCATTTGTTATTTCTCTGTAGTATAGCTTTCACCACAACTAACTCAACAGAAGCTGATTTTTTTTTACAGTGACATATGATGGAAGCAAAAATATTTTTCCTGTTGACATCAGTTATTTATCCTCGCAAATAAACTTTTTTCCAATTTCCGTTGAAATGCTTTTCAGTAATCCTAATTTTTTTGATGGACATTGTCACTATGAAATAATTATTTGTCGTTTGGTGTTTAATTAAGGTTTGCTTTGGGTTTAGAATTAATATTATTTTGTTGGAAGGTTAAGAAATTAAATTATAAGTTTGGAAGCTACATCATAAGCATGGTTGCAGTTAGAAACTGTTGTAACTTTTAGCTTGGAAGTAAAATCTAATGAATTCTGAAAGCTGTATTGAGTTTTTTTTCTTTGTAGTTCAATACAGTCATTGATTAGCTATATTAATTTTTCAGCAATAGAAATTTCAGGACCATGTATTTAAGCACTAACGTATTAATATCCAACTATAAATAAACTAATACGCAAATATATAAACTAAATGAGAGTAAATTACCATTTAAACATTCAGACGAATCATACTTTTTAAAATTAATTTTTCTTGATATTATAATTTGTGTACTTTAGGATTAAAAGTTCACCTTTACCCTATTATTCAGATTTCCAGTTCCTGAAAGAAATTCGTGCTACTAAAAATCTATATTCATTCACAAATAGGAGAAATTTCTAGAACACTCTTTTTGGAATCATAAAATTCCCCACTCATCATTTCATTTATAATTTTTAAAAAGTTATTTGATGGCTCTATGAAGAAGATAGGTTCAATTTTTTAAACATTTAAACGCTGAAGGATTCTTGGTTTTTTGGAATATAATGTGCTCTTTATTTCTTCGAGAGAATGACGTACCAGACAAAAGGTATATTAACATTTGAAAATTCAATGATGAATGGAATAATGTAGCGATAGAATTAAAAAGTGATACATTTGCTGGAAATGACATGGATTCTTATAGAAACCAAAAAAGTGCATAAAAGGGCCAACAGTTGACCCTTCATATAACAAAAGCAATAATTAGCATAACAATTGATTTTTAGTAATAAACGATATTCAATACTACAAAAATATGAACATATCCAAATTCTCCAATCTGATTATACAGCTTTATTAACAATACTTTTTTCTAGAAAATTGCTGCTACATTTGTTTCATCTACTAGAGCTTATTTTATACAGTATTTTCATGCGGAGTCACTGACGATTTGCTTTATAATTGGTTTTTACCAATAAATGATATTCTTTACAACAAAAATATAAACATGCCGATTGGCAATCATTAGCAATACTTGTGTTCCGCGAACAATCTTGAAAACAACATTATACATAATATCTGTAGTTATTGTGAGAAGGTGACTTCATATGTTTTTTTTTTTTTGTCTTTTAGCCCTTCTAATGAGTTCAGATGATCGTGGTAGATATGCAACTTCAGGTAAACTCACAAACAAGAATCACGTGAATTGAGGTCTTGGAACATAGAAAGCCAAACATGACGGAAGTGGCAGATCATTTCGCTACCTTTATCAAATGATATGTGCAATATATTCTTCACACCCTTCTTATAGCGATAGAATTATAAAGCTGGAGTAACAAACTCTCCATTTTGATCGAACAGATTTATTAATGATGCCTTTTCTGGTAAATTTTGCTGGTGCACATGTTTCCTTTCTAACTTCTGCTCATTTTATACATGATTTTCAAGTGGCATCACTGGTATTTTGGTCTCCATGGTAACGCCATATGAATACAAGGCTTATTTAGGTGTACACAGAGTGTAACCAGTACAGGAAATATTACATGGTAGATTTCGCTTTATTGTGTGGGATTGTATAAAATTACAAATGTTAAGCTACAAAATGTATTGTTAACAAAAATTTGAATTTGAATTAAAGTTACAAATATGTGTGAAGTTGCTGAAAATGTTCCTTTAAAGAAAAAGCCTTACCACATGCTTTACATAAGTGTATTGTCATTTTGTTCCATTTCTTCATCTTCCTCATCATAAATAGATAAATCCATATCTATGTGTTTTTCGTATTCTTCAGTTTCCGTCAAGTATTTGGATTCAGAATCACGTTCGTTGAAATCCAACAACGATGACATATTGGCAAGAAAAAGTAAAAATAAACTACAAAATCAGCTATTCAAACAAAAGAAAGTAAAAAGAAACACAAACGAAGGTGCGCCTTAGTCAGGGTCTAATGGAAACATGAAATGGGCGTTTAAGTTCAAGGTGAGTAAACCCAGAAATCTGGGGGATCTGCAATTGCACTAGAAAGAGCCGTCTGGATTGCAAAGGGTTAAATCATGTGTATCAATTTTCACCACTTTGCTTACATAATGCCATGAATTAAGAAATTTTCAAATAATTGCGGGTTTATAGTTTTTCTGAAATAATATTTTCATAATTACAAAATGAAACTAACTTTTACTATAAATAATTCAAATTTTTCAATTACTAGAATTTATTAAACACAAGAAATCTTTATTAATTACATTACACTAACATTGAGTATTTATACAACAATACTAAAAATAATAATTTAAATGTGCATATTATTTCAGCAAAAGCTATATTAAATTGCATACGTTTTCCTTCAAGCCTTATGAAATTATTTTTTCTTATGAAAATTCAGGTTAAAAATAGAAAATAGCGGAATAAAATATAATTGAATCCGCAAGGAATGTGAATAAGAGACGGAACCCAATCGGAAATACATCCTCTTTCTTCTCTTCACTTCTCATCCCCTGTTTCACGAAAGGATGTAGCGGAAGAAATTCAATCAAAGATCCCGGGCAAATGGCATCTTCACAAATTGAGAGAATGTGTTCCATGATTTTCAAAAATGAAATTTTCCGCTGGCAAGTTGTCTTTACTCAACACATTGTTCTGTTTTACTTTAATACAAATATCCTCGGGAAATACATTTTTACCAAAATATGTGTTTATTTGTAAGAATTACTTTGTTATTTCTATCATCTTTCTTGAATATAAACGCACAAATAAAGCCTTCTCTGTGGAAGCTGGATTGGATTGCCTTGTTACAAATGCATAGAATTGAAACTGGTAAAGATCCTGTGTGTAACTAAAAATGCTACACATTACATTTACGTCGTTGTAGAGTATTGCTTATAATAATTTCATTTTGAGAAACTTTTTCTTGAAACAAATAAACAAAAAAAAAGGAAATGTGGTGAAAAAAAAACACTTTTTGTAAATCATTTTTGTGGGGGAGGTTCTAGAAGTAAACTTCGTATTTTTTAAAAAAAAATATGATTATGCACAAGGAGAAACAAAAAAAAAATCTACCTTTGGTGCTGGTTAACCTCATCGGTTAAGGTTTTTGCCCAAAATGCTTCAACAATGGGCACATTTTTTATTGCATACTTTGAGTACCATATATGACAAACTGCGAAAATGGATTAATTTTATTTTAATTTTCTATTTTGAAGTTCCCATATTAAATTTTATGTTATTATTGTAGAAAAAAAATAATACAAAAAACACTAAACGCTTGCTTTTAGAAAGTACAATCCGCATGTCATGCAGAATGTTTCATATATCCTAAAAGAATTTCTTTCATACTCACAAAAAATATTCATTTTCGTACCTCCTTTTCAAATGGTTGAGTATTTTGTGTGCGTCTGCGTATTTATATACAAATACGATGCACACTCGACTTTTAGCATAATGTAATACTAAGTCTTACATTCCAATAGAACAAAGATAATATTGGCCTTTTTAGACTATTTTCATATTTTCTCAAGCAACAAATTTAGCTTTCTTACTTTCGTCGAAAATTGTCCACCTTGACACGAAGAAAATTCTGGATGAGAAGTATTTCAGTACCATCGACAAACTGAATCTCTTAAGAACACTACACTAATATTCTCAATATAAGAGTTTAAAATGTATGCACATCAAAGATAGAGAAAAATAAAATATAGTTGCCCGTACAGCGTACAGGCACACCGGTTGTAGCCAAATTTTGGTAGCCCTACGAGTAAACCATTTAAGATATTAAATGGCGATATCAGTGTCAGGGACGGAAGTATGAAACTCGCGCAAATCGCCGAAGAAGGAGTAACAGGAGAAAAGCATGCCCTAAGTAATTTGATCACAAATTACGATAGTAGGCAGACGTGTGCTAACTATTTGTAAGCAAAATGAAGCGTGTTATGTTATCCAGTATGAATGGTTACATGGGATCAGTGTGTCCTTCATCTATGAACGCCAAAACACCGGACAATAGAAAGAAGTCATGTCTCTTCAATATTCAAGTGGTTGATTACATGTGCTGCATGTTCATTGAAGTGAGGCAAAATATGAAGAATAAAAGTTGAAATGGATGTACATGTGAATACACAAGTGAAACTAATATTAGTAGAGTACAGGACATGATGCACCTCAATGACATGAAGATGCATCCAAGTTCAACAATCGAGAAAAAATCCTCACAAAACAATGCTGATGTAGAGAAATTCTTTTGCCACAGTCCCTTTCTTCTCAGTGCAGCCAATTTTAGCAGTGTGGTTCCATCAATTTATTTGCTTTCAAAGATTAATGACTCAATGTCAGGGATTATATCGAAAACTTGTACTGAGTGTATAGTTCATGATGTCAGGATGGAGTTCTTTTAGCCATAGGGCTTCCGCATGTTAAAAAAAAGATGAAACTTACTTTCAGAATGCTCCAAATAGAAAGAAAGTTGTGTAAAATGTGTATGGAATAATCCCTGTAATAAAGGCTTTTAGGATAGGGAAAAAAGCCTTTCGAAAGAGAAGAAAATTTATAGATGTAATATACATGTAAATCAAAACGAAAGGTTTACATTATTATAGAAATTGAATGTTTTATTCAGGAAATACAACTACGATAGTAAAGGAAAAAATCTAACAAGAATGTTTTTGCCTATCTTTAGCATTGATCCAACTTGTCATTGACTCGCCATGTAACAAAATGTCTTGAAGGATTAGTTACCATAGACGTTAGTGGTGGAGAGTTGGACCTGCGTGATCTAGGGATGGTTTAAGGCGGGTTTCAGAACAGTCTACACCCGCTATATTGGAGAGTAATCTGTCAATCCTGACGTCAAACGAGTCATTGGGGAAGCGTGATCATAAACCATTGAAAAATGTACTATGTGCTATTTGGCATATTATGTAGAAAGATAATGCCATGGATCCTCAACAGGAAGAAAGACATTACAAAATAATAGGAACACGCATTTAAAAATTAGTCGTAACTCGATAGTCCAATGAACAGCCGTTCGGAGTCGCAACCGTTTTGCCGTCTAGTAGTGGTGAAAAGGCAGGTATTAGTCAATCATTTGGCAGTGCAAAAGTTGCATGACAAAATTCCGTTCCTAGCAAAGTGTAATTATGTCCGACCTCTCAGATGTGTCGTCACTTAACCATGGTTAAAAATTACGAGGCCCGTCGCCAACATCCTCCAGTAGCCATCTCAGACTTAAAAAGAGGCATGCTAACTCAAGCTCGCCTCGCTGGAGTGTCCGTCTTTAGAAGAGTCAGAATTTTGAGTGTTTCAAGAACCACTGAGTCAAGCGTTATGACAGCTAATACAAACCTGGATAAGGTGTCGTTTACGTAGCACAACGGCAGGCTAAAATTGATTTTTAAGGGCCGTGATAAAAGAGTATAGAAGAGGATATTTGTGCCCAAAACCCCAAGACAAAACAGTTTATAGATAACGTCTGAGATGAATACTTACCTTCAGAACCCCGTATCTATGAAAACTATTTAACGGGAGTTGCATGCTGAGTAAATTAAGACAGAGTAGCTAATTAAAAACCTTAAGATCGGCACGGAATGCTATGTAGAGACTACAGTGGTACCGAAATCATTTAATCCAGACACAACTGCAGTGGGAACAATTCATCTGGTTTGCAGAATCCTCATTTAAATTATACCAGACCACTGGACGTGCGTTCATCTGACAAACAAACACCGTCAAAAGGATTCCATGTTGGCTGCCTAGTGAAATGGCAATCGGGAAACATGGAGGGGGTTCTGTGATGGTGAAAGACGTAATAACTTCCCGTGGATTTGGGTATCTCTTTGTCTTGAAGGGAATCATCACAGGCAACTATTTTCGAAGCATTCTCGCAGATCATATACACTGAATGCTTCAGACTCTTTAGCTGGAAGAACGTCCTATGTTCCAAGATAACAACACCCCCCTGTTTACACGTCTCGCTGCGTTCAAACGTGGTTACATGAGCATGATGAAATTGTATATGTAATGTGGTGGTGGCCCCAGTACCTGATATGAACTTCATTGAGTGTTTACTGGGTTTTTAGAGAACAAATTCCATGCTCAGTTTCGTCCACTACACTCACTCTGTGAACTCGAGACGGCCCTCCACGAGGAATGGGAATGAATTCTGATGAACTTTGTTCAAGACCTTTATTTGTCAACCTATGTCAAATGCATGCGTTCATTCAGATCAAAGGTTGTCTTAACCCTTACTAATAAACTTTATTTTTATTTTTTCACAGGTGTTTCTATTATTTTACCCTACACCTGTACTCATGTTTATGTCTTTCATTAAAAATTCTGTTAATAGAAGAAGAAATTGAAATATCACAAAAAAATTATAAAAATATACTAAGACTCTTCAGGTACGCTAGGTTCATGTCACACATATTTACCAAAGACGTAGAATTCCATTTTAGAAAGTAAGAAATCAGTGGTACCTTCGATCGTAAATCCTGGAGAAAACTTCTTGAGAAAAGAATAAACAAGGAAAACCTTAATGCATACTTTGTGGCGGTACCATATATTTCTTAGATGATATCCTATAAAATTTACATTAGAACAAACCTGATCTTACATATTCATTAAACTCTTCCCAAAAGAAGAAATTTACCGCACGAAAGAGGAAATTGAACACGCTAAGGAAATATCCAAGTAGAAGAAAAAGATTCGAAGTTACAAACAGCGAGGGAAAATAGAAACGCACTCCAATTGAAAAAAAGCTCCCCTTTCTTAATCCTTACTTTTCATCCTGTGTTTCACGCTTCCATGGCGCGATGAAAATTTAATCAAAAGAGGACGCAAATTGTGACTGGGTGTGTGATTTTACAAACATAATGATTTCGGGCAAATGTATTTTTATTCTCCGCATTTTTGTTTTATTTCATTTTCGTTCAATCGTACTCCGGAATCATTTTTCTGCGAGAGATTCGTTTATTATTATGAGAGCTGAACTGCATTATTTTCTTCTCGTTTCTTGAGGTTTCGGGTCGAGTTGTTCAAAAGAAAAGAAAAAAAGCTGCTTTATGTAATTCCTTTTTTTTTAAGTTGACTTTCAATATTTCCATAAAACTGTAAAAATTGGAAGCTTTTAAAGAGAGCTAGTTTATTTAAGTATTTGAAAAAAAGTATCTGATTTTCATCTGGTAACCATGTAAAGTTTTTGCATTTCAGAATCCTTCTCAAGAAATACAGTTGGGAGAAGGAAATATATTTCTAGAAAAATAAGCGAAAAGAAATTGTGTAAAGGGTGAAATCGTTCCATAAAATTTTTTGAGAATGAAATAAATTTTATATTCTTGTAAAAATGATTGCTTACTTGGATTAAGCTGCAGTAATGAATTTAAAGCAAGAGAAAATATACAAAAAATTGCATTTTTCTAATTTGATGCATAGTTATAAGACTTGGTGCCGACGCCCATCAGGTAGAGTAGTTAATGAAGCTGACTACTAAGCCGTAGGGCCTGCGCTTGAAACCCGGATGAGGCATGGGTATTTGTAAATGCATAATACCTTTGTGGCAGGAAGGTACCCTAAATATCCATCGAGCCGTAAGTTCTCTCGTGAGGGTGATGGAAGGGAAAGAGAGCTGGGAGGCCCCTGACCATGCCGAGGGTTTTCTTCCTCAAAATTGCGGTGAGGGACATGCACAATCATAAACTTGATAAATTACAAATCGACACTGACTGCCCGTACTTATTAAGCAGAAATTACTGTTAAATATGATTGAGTTTTTTTTTATTAATGTCACACTATAAATCAACATGACGACTATTCCTAACGGACCAAGTAACTTTGAAGCATGACCAAGTGATTAGGATCAAACCTCAGCTAGTACTCTCTCTCTCTCTTTTTATAAATATTCATATTTATCTTGTTTCAATTGTCAAACGTTAATAAACTATTTCTTATTCATCCATTCAAGTTCAAATAATTTTTTTAATTAGTAATGGATGCTACCTGATGCTTATACAGTTTTTTCAAATATTAATTTATTAATTATTTCTTTTTTTTCTTTTAAATTTATTCTGCGTTATTTCTGATGAAGTTAGATTTACGTGCAGCAGATGATTTCAGTAAGTTTTTTAAACGAAAATGGAGAATTAACTTTAAAAAAAAATTATATTACTTGCTTCTCTTTACATTCTGTTCATTTACAATTATAAACCATAATGAGTCGCACAACAGAACAATCAAAACCACTAATTAGCTCATGGGGGGGGATGTAGCCTGTTCATAGAAAATATTTTGAAAAAAAAGTGATTTCGTGGGGAACTCAGGTACTCCTAGTACCTTAAGATCGTGAAAACCCTTACCACACCCCAAAAAGACAGAGCACTCCAATGAATCCGAAACTCCAATGAATAACTTAAGTAACAGAAAGCATACTAACCTACATTTAAAGACTTTTCAATTTTTCTTTGATAACCGTAATGAAAAAAATCAAATCAAACTGGATTAAAATGTTTCAAACACACGTTACTTAAATAAATGATACAAATCCCAAACATATATAGTATAATTACAGAGATAAAACTTACAGACAAGAAACTGTCATATTTGGTTCAAATTATTGTACTTTTATTGTATTTTGACGATCGACAAATAGTGTTTTTACTCGTACCTTAATCTTGCTTGGGTCTTTATGATACGTGAGGCAGTGTGCCATTGTGGTACACTTGTGGTTTAATATCTTTCTTGATGGAGAAAATATGAAAATTTTCCTTTCATCTCAAACGTTTCATGTTATTTGCTTTAAGGTTTTCAGCCCTGGGATCCCGGTGTTTTTTTTTTTCAATTCCTGGGATTCCGGGATTAAGATAACTAATCCCGGGATTAAATTTTTGTCTGAATTATATTTTGAAATTGTTTTTCAAAGAATTGTGAATTTGATATTACATTTAATGTACCTCATTTACTTTTTTGTACTGTATACGTTTAATGTCAGTTTTCTTACGTGTTGAACCTTGAAGGTTCAAGGCGGGTGTGTGTATTAAACCGTGAAATTTGTTATGTTTTCTCTTATTTTCTTCTGTAACTTTCTCCCTATCGCGAGTGGGGTCAGAAAACGGACATTTCTTCCACCCTCAGGATGTTCGGTGTCAGCTATTTTGGACAGAGACAATTAGAATTTTTGGAAGATATCTAGTAGGGTTTTCAGTCCTGGAATTCCAAATCCCCAGGATCCCGTCTTTTTTCCAATCCGGAAATCCCGAGATTGAAATAACTAATTTCGGTATTTAAGGTTTGTCTAAGTTATATTTAAAAATCTTTTTCTCATAAAAATTTTATAAGTATTTAATTCTTCGAAAATTTATATTTTGTTTATGAAATAGGTACATAGAAATTTTTTGTGCAATTATAAGTACTACATGTAAAAAAAATATATGCACAGCTCTCATTTTTGGTATGAGAGAACGTCGCACAGATTTAAGTTACTCACTGCAATGCTTACTCAATAATATAAGCAACATCTCAAGAATAGATTTTCAATGCCGTTGATTAATAGCGGAAGACTTAACAAACTTCAAATCCCATTGCATTACTGACAGCTCATACAACTGCATCTTCAATTTCAAATGAGGCAACACTTGAAATTGGTTTTCATTCTGATTCAATAACTAGATCAATTTAAATATAAAAGACATTAAGTGTAACAGAAGAACTAAATAAAGTTATCAAAGAGGTATATGCACCAATGCAATCAATTAGATTTGGGGCACTGTCATCAAAAATTCAAAAAGAAATGTCTCTTTTATGAAAATGGGGGGGAGGGGAAATGTGGTGACTACCTGAAAAGAGCATACCCCTTTTTGATGACGATAATACCTACTAGTAAAAATCCTAATGTGCACTTTCTTCAGCAGGATTATTTGTAAAAAAATAAGAAACCGTTTCAACGATGAAACGCTGGAGGAACTGTGTTTTTATAAGTTTATTTACAGAAACACAAGAAATGAAGAAATGCCTTTTTTTAAAAAAAATCATTATGTACTACTTTTATTTGTTTTTTATGATAAATTAATTTTTTTATTTGTTCCAAAAATCAATTTTTAATTATATTTTCAATTTTATCATGCAATTTCAACTATGCTGATATGTAAGTATTTTTTATAAATAGTCCAATCCTTATCCCGGGATATGGATAATGTAATCCAGAAATCCCGGGATTGAAAAAAAAAGACACGGGATTGCAAATTCTCTCTAATTCGCTTTTCTCAAACTTACTTTCGATTTTATGATTAATATTCATTTTTTTTCATCAGATATTTCCCTTATTTGAATAGTTTCAACTACATCCAATAGAGATCACGGTTGTCCATTTTTTTTATATTCAATTCATTTACATTGAACAATCATAATGAGTAGCACAACACAAAACAATTACAAATGGCCTATGAAATATTTTATATAATTATAAAATGGTAAAATTAATGCATGAAAAACATATATTATTTTTATTATATTAATTAAAAAATAATTAATTTAGTAATACTAATAATATATTATATATATCTATATATATAAAGGAGAAAAGCGACTCAACACACACACAACTGACTGACTGACAGACTAATCACGAAATCTCTGGAACTATTCAACCTACAGACTTGAAATTTGGTAGACATGTTCCTTTGATAGAGTAGACATCAGCTAAGAAAGGATTTTTCGAAATTCAAAACGTAAGGGGCGTTACGGGGGGTTAAGGGCGTTAATAATAATTGTTTCCATGTTTAAACTACTCGATGTACAATCTTGAAATTGGGTAAACGGATCCCTTTCAGAGAGTAGAGATCCGCTGCAAAATGAGTTTGCTGAAAATCGACCCCCAAGTGGCGTTGCAGGGGCTTAGGGGGCGTTATAGATAATTATTTCCATTTTTAAACTATTTGACGCACTGTCTTTAAATTTGATATATATAGATTCCTTTCGCAGAATAATGATCAGTTACAAAACGGGTTTTGTGAAAACAGACTTCTAAGGGGCGTTGCGGGGGATTAAGGGGCGTAATAGATAAATATATCCGTTTTTAAACTACTTCACCTACCTGCTTGAAAATTGGTAGGTAAGTTTCTTTCCTGGAGTAAATATCCGCTACAAAATGGGTTTTGGGAAAATTGACCCCCAAGGGGTGTTGTGGGGCGGGGTTTAAGGGGCGTTATAAATTCCTATTTTTAAGTTATTAGACATACAGTCTTGAAACTTAGTAAGCAGATTCCTCTCATAGGGTAGAGATGCGCTAAAAATGGGTTTCGTGAAAATTGCCCCCAAGTGGCGTTGAGGGGACTTAAGGGTCGTTATAGATAATTATTTCCATTTTTAAACTATTAGACGCACAGTCTTTATATTTGATAAAGAGATTTCTTTCATAGAGTAGAGATCAGCTATAAGAAGGTTTTGTGAAAACAGACCTCTAAGTGGCGTTGCAGGGAATAAGTGGCGTAAGAGATAAATATTTTCGTTTTTAAACTATTTGACCTACCTGCTTGAAAATTGGTAGGAATGTTTCTTTCATGGAGTAAATATCCGCTACAAAACGGGTTTGGAGAAAATTGACCCCAAGGGGTGTTGCGGGGGATTAAGGGCAGATATAAATAATTATTTCTTTTTTTAAACTATTAGACTCACAGTCTTGAAATTTGGTTAGAAGATTCCTCTCATAGGATAGAAATACACTGCAAAATGTGTTTTGTGAAAATCGACCCCTAGGTGGTGTTGCGGGGGTTCAAGGGGCGTTATTGATAATTTTTTTGCATTTTTAATTAATTGGACGCACAGTCTTCAAATTTTGCTAAGCAGATTCCTTTCATAGAGTGCAATTCCCCTACAAAATGGGTTTTGTGAAAACAGACCCAGAAGTGGCGTTGCTGGGGCTCAAGTGGCGTTATAGATAACTATCCCCATTTTTAACTATTAGACGAACAGTCTTGAAATTTGATCAGCAGATTCCTTTCGTAGAGAACCGCTACAAAATGGGTTTTGCGAATATCAACTACTAAGTTTAATTTCGGGAGATTAAGAGGCGTAATCGATAAATATTTCCATTTTTAAACTATTTGATCATCCTGCTTGAAAATTGGTAGGCATGTTCCTTTCATGGAATATAATTCCTCTAACAAAGAGTAAAACGAAAATTGACCCCCAAGGATGGTTGCGAGGGGTCAAGAGGAGTTACAGAAAAAAATTCCTGTTTTTAATTGTTAGACCCATATACTTGAAATTTGTTAAGCATGTTTCTTTTGTTGAATAGGGATCCACTAAGAATAAATTTTAAGCAAATCAAGTTCTGGGGGGTTACAGGGAGTTACTGGGACGTATTGACAAAAAAAATTACTTTTTTCGAGCTAGAAGGACTATAATAATCAAATTTGGTTTGCATTTTTCTTTTGTTGAATTGAAATCCGCTAAGAGCGGTAATTTTGGAAAACGGCTCTCAACGGGATTACGGGGATATTGATAGTAAAACTTTTGTTTTTTTTCTGTTAGATTTAGACTTGAAATTTGGCTTGCATATTCAATTTACGGAGTAGAGATCCACCGAAAATTGGTTTTGCGGGAATCCACTTGGTTTCTGAGTTACGAAAGAGCAATCATCATTCTATGCTTCAATTTTAGAGATTTTTAGAAAATACAAATTAGATGAGTTCTGCCCTTTTTTTTTATCAACAGGTGACAGTTACAGGTATAAGTATATTTCTCAATTCAATCGAATTCTTAATACTAGGACTTAGATATCAATAATTTATACATATATATAAGCAGTAAAAATTTATAAAACATCATGAAATACCCAGCGAAGCGGGCGGGTAACAGCTAGTATATATATATATATATTACAAAAATATACAAAAAATATAGTTATATACCTAATATAACTATAGTCATGATAGAATATATTTAGCCACAAAAATACTATAGCAAACTCCTAGCCTTAGGAACAAGGATTGCAGGTATAATCAATGCTTTTCGGCTAGCGAACCTTCACCTGAATTTGCCAATACTCTGGGCCATAGGGAAAGCAATAAATTTCTAGAGAAGTTTAATTATCATTATAGATAAAACCATAATCTTTTTATGTAAAACGATAATATAATAGCCTGTAATAATTACTAGAATATTTAAAATCAAATTTAAACCATTAGATAAAGACTTACTACGTGACTTACATTCCCCGGCTATGGACAATAACAGTATCGCATAAAATTATTAAGTTTTAATAAAATAGCATTAATACTATATATATACATTTAAAAACTCTATATTTTATTTTAAAATTTATAGAAAATAAAAGTACCACCCAGAAATATACAATTAATTTTTAAGAAAATATAATATTGTTAATTTACTTAGCTAGAAGCGCCATCTATCTATAAACTGTACAACTAATAATTTTTTTTAACTGTTAGGTAACTTTTTATAAATTTAGGAGGGTATGTGTGTTAAATACAATGTTTAATAAAGTTATTAAGATTTAAATATATATTAAATTTATCACTAACTAATACGTTATTACGATAAATATAATTGAAAATAATATTTCTATAAATTGATATAAATGTTGGAATTCCAGTAAGGCACTTTAAAAATATTAAAATTAAAATCATCTCTTTTATCATAAATATTGCTATGTAATTTGTAGTTCTTAATACACAATGATGCATCTAAGCAATTAGTTTTAACTGAATTACTATTAATTTTAATAAGTTTTAAATATATCGGATAAAAATTAATAATGGAATAAAAATTATTATTTTTACCAAAAATAATTAGGTCATCTATGTATCTAAATATGTAATATTCATTATTAATAATATAATTATTTTCGTAAAAGTGTAAATATAAATTAGCCAAACTATTGTTAGCAGGGCCACCTTGAGGCAAACAATTGGTTTGTTTGTTCAGAAACCATTAAAATTAATGTAGTTTTCTTTTAAGACTAAATTTATTAGAGTTTTAAATTTTTGTAAATTAATATTAAGGTTATAATTTCTATGATTATCTGAAATTACTCTAATTATATCATTGATATTAATGGAATTAAAGAGATCTTTAAAGTCATAACTATGAACTTAATAAATATTTTATATATATATATGTA